>AWWV01016465.1:0-57373 GCA_001974805.1 Corchorus capsularis
TTGGTATCAGCTGCTAGTTTTGGGTTAGGTTGGGGATTTGGTTTAGTGTACTCGTATTGGTAAAAGGTTTGATTGTCCCTTCTGCACCACATCACTTTCTGCATTGCATGCATCAGCCCAAATTCGGGGCTTGAACTTTACACCCTTAGCTCGGGGACGGATTAGCTAACCTTCGTGGGATCAATTGAGATCCCCGTATGGGTTATGTGAAACGTCTCCACTCAAATTGAACCCTTTTCAATGAGCCTATAATGGGCGAGAACTGGGGGCCTTACTAGCCTAGAGTGGGCGACAGTAAGGACAATTTGGGAACCTTTTTAGAGTCTGACCAAAACTCAGCATATAGTAGTGAGAAAGCCAACCTGTATAGACCCGAACCCCGAAAATGAGTGTATAGGACACAAAGAAGGGACATTTCTGACCTTTTATCCTTTGTTATCTTTTCGAAACTAGACCATAGAGTGGGTAATGATATTACTCGCACTAGGAGACTACCTGCCCCAGGGCTTTTTCTGCCCTTTTCTCGGTTTTTAGATTATGCTGTAATAAACGGGGCCCACTTCTCATTTACTATTTGCAAATTCAAGTTTACTTTCCTTATAATCTTACTAATTGGTTTCTTTTTGCCTTGTTTTTGTTCTTTTCTTCTCTCTGCATCTCCGTTTTCATATCAACATATAGGGACCCATTCCGTAGCATTTTCGAGATGAAGGAACAATGTTTGAGTAAGAATAGGTGGGGAGATTCCATTGGGGAAGGACAGTTTCCATGGGAAGAGCATGAGCACATTAAGAAGTTTTTCGTTGAAGAACAAAAAAAGAGGGGTGACTGCTTGGCAAAGGGGTTTGTGCCGGTTTTACCAGAATCAATAAGCTTATCACTGCAGCAAAACCAGAATCTAACGGAGCTTAGGGAAATCTGGGGGCAAATGCCCAGTAACAGAAAAGCTCGGTTTGAGAGTCTATATGGTCATATCGGGGACTTGTTGAGTGTGGAGGTTAACGAGAATCTTCTGAAAGCGGCCATCTACTTTTGGGACATATCTTATAGATGTTTTTGTGTTCAATGAGGTGGATATGACACCCACTGTGGAGGAGTATAGAGATATGTTGCGAACTGGCGTTGATCCTGATGGAAGGGTGTATTGGCCACCAAAGACTTCGACTTGGGACGGTATATTGTCAGATATTCTTGGTAAGACAGTGGAAGAAGTCAGGAATGATTCTCAAATGGAAGGAAAGCGGATTGTGGCTACTTATCTCATAGACTTTGTAAAGAAGAATCTTTATGAGGATAAGGGTTTGAAAGCTTTTGCTCTGCTCATCTATGGCCTGGTGAAATTTCCAATGGGGTTGGGGCATGTGAATGCAATGACTATTGATTTGTTTGACCAAGTCTCTCATGGAGCGGATCCTTCGGCTACCATAGTGGCAGAGACTATGATTTCGTTGCGTTACTGTAGAAAGAATGAAGAGGGTCGCTTTAGAGGATGCGCTCAGTTACTCAGTTTATGGTTTCGCAGCCATTTTGGGACCATAAAGGGATATCCTAATTGTCATAACGACCCCCGTAAAAGGCCCATCCAAGCCTATCAGAACAGCAATTGGCCCCCAAAGAAGACAGTTAATCAGTGGGTAGAATGGTTTCAGGTTCTGACGTCACAAGGATGGAATTGGAAGGCTAGATTTATGGATCAGCATGAGGCAAAGTACTTTAGCAACGAAGAACCGTGGCTGCCTTTAGTGGGTCTGATAGGGGCTACTAGTTATTCCCCTCTCATGGTACGGAGGCAACTCGGGTATGCACAGTATATTCCCCTCACTCACGGGCTTGACAACATTGATTTTGAGTTCAAGACGCTTAAGGATAAGTGATCGGTCGTTAGCAATCATAAAAATAATCCCAACAATTACTAACTAAAAATAGCTAGGGCAAGTAGGGGTCGATCCCACAGAGAGATATGTTATTTCTTTTTCTTATTAAAAACAAAATAAATAAAGAGAGTTTTGAAAAAGAGTTTAGAATTAAATCTAGCAAACAAGGAAAATTAACTAACAAAGCAATTAAGAAAATGAAAGAAAACAACTAATTAAAAAGCAGAGAATAAATTGAGAAAACAATTAAAGAAAACCTTCCAACATAGAATTAATCTCCCTCTTGACATAAACAACATGGATCATCGATATCTAATAATTATGAAAACCTTGGATAGCTTGTTTGGAATTTAATCCTAATTACCAAATTAGATAAGATTACCCTTTTGGGGCTTAAAATATCCCTATCATTCTCTTAGCAATCAATTTCCCTTTTGGGGATTAAAAACTACCAAAAGAACAAATCATTAAGCACTAGTAATTAACAAGCACAACAAGCAATTTCTCGGTCATTGATTCTTATCTCTCTTGGAAGGAAGGTTAGTTCTCCTCCAATTGCTACACATAATTAAATCTGAGGTTGTAATTCTAGACTTAATTTAGCTAATGTTAACCTAATCTATCAAGGCAGTGTCGACTCCAACCCATCAAAACAGAGATCTAAGAAATACCCAAATAATTCTCATATATAAGCACAAAATCTCACCATGAAATTAGTCAAGAGATCAATTAAATTCTACATTGGAGAAAAGAAAAGGATTACTCACTCATAAATTGAGTGAGCATCCACAAATAAAAAGAAGAAAACTTATCTATGGATGAGGAAGAGAGGGGGGCGGCGGCTCCTAGGACTTCTCCTCCAAATCTTCAAACTAAACTACAATATTTTCTTATGGAAAATTTACACACTAAAAATCTAGATCTAAGGTGGCTATTTATAGTGGAAAATAACCCAAGGACTCCTATTAGACTTAGGATAATAGTCTAGGATGGTTTAGGGTCTAACTTGGAATCCAAGTTGGATTAAAAGTCTTCCTAGAGTAGAATCCAAGTCAAAACAGGATCCTGAAATTTTCCTGATTTCTACAGAAACTTCAACGGAAAATTCGGATCTGAAGATGGCAGAATTGGGTTTTGGACTTCAAAACAAAGTTGTAGATCTCGAAGTTAGCTTTCCAATTCCAATGGGTACTCATGGGCCTAAAATGGACATCTGAGCAGAAAGTTATGGCCTTTCTACCGAGACTGCGCTGAAACCGGGATTAAATCGCAAATCTGCGGGAAATTGCGGGATTTGGATATTCTCTTGGATATTAAGCCTACAAATTAGGATTTTAACTCCAATCATAGTTTTATATGGGCTGAGTATAATCCCATATAAAATATCCAAAAATCCTTAACTTCCGAGCTTCAATTGGGCTTGACTTCAATCTTTTGCAAATAAAGCTCCAATCTTCAATTCTTGCTCTTTGAAATAATTCTTCAATGATCTTCAAGTCTTCAAATTATCTTCAAAAAATCTTCAAATCACGAACTTCGAATCTTCAAATCTATACTCAAAATTACTTTGCTCATATCTGTGTAAAAAGTCATCAAAATAGCTCCAAAAGTAGTAAAAATTAACAATTTCCAATTTCACATCTCATAAAGACTAAAAACACAAATATCATCAAAATAAGCTAAATTAGAGCATAAATAGACCAAAAAACATAGGAAAATAGCCATAAAAATAGGGTTGTTTTTGCCTCGATCAATAAGCTTAAGGCAAAGGAGTTGGTTCAGAGGTACAAAAGAGCTCACTTTATAGGAGGTGGGATTTACATGGACAGGGCGGAACTTGAGTATACAGAATGGCAGAAGTTAAGGGTCAAAAATGTGGTGTTGCCTCCCAAAAGAGACCCAAAGTACCCCAAGGGTCCTAATGGTAAGGATATTGTGCTTTTACTAGCCCTTGAAGTGAAAAGGCTGAGAGAAGGAGTTGTGATAAAGGAAATGGAGGCTGAAAAGCAGAAACTTGTTCAAGAAAAATCAGAACTGGAGAAAGAGAAGGTGAAGTGCAAAGAAAAGGTCAGGGAAGTTGAAAGCAAGTTGTCACAAAGTAGAAAGAAGTAGAAGGTTTGCAAGAGAAGGTTCAGATCGGTAAAGATGAGTTGGAGCTGGAACGGGAAAGGCACAAGAATACCTTTATGGTGTCTGAGAGCAGAGACAGGTGCTGGAAAAGGCTGATGAGGCACAAGAATACCTTTATGGTACCTGCAGGAAAGAAGTTAAAGCTGGAAATGGAGACTAACAGGGAAGCTGTAGAACTCTTGCACCAAGACCATGAACGGAAGATGGAAAAGCAGAAGAAAGAAGCGGATGATCGGGAAGCGAAATATCTCCAGCACATTGCAGAGCTGACAGAGCAGAATATCAAACTTCGCCTGGAAAAGGCTGATGAGGTTTTGAAGGGGAGCCAGTTGCAGGAAAAGTTGCAAGGGGTTGAGACGGAGTTAAAGATCATTAAGGAATCAAATGTGGTTAACTCAAAGGAGCGTGATAAGGCCTTAGAAGATCTAGCTGAACTCTAGACGACTTACAATTATATTTATGGGAAGTATCAGGTCTTAAAGGAAGGGAATGATAGCAGGTGCACATTTTGGAAAGAGAAGTGCTTGGACAAGTTGGATGACATGGAAAAGCTCCTCAGGGATGTGGGCATGATGATTGGGCAAGTTGAGTTGATGGAAGCAAGAGCAAAGCGGCTTCTACCTGCTATGATGCCGTATGATCGCTGTGGACGAGAACTCACCAAGTTTTTGGAGGATGCTGTGAAGCAGTATAGGCTACTTATTCAGTTCTACAATTATGGTTTAGTGTGTTGGAAGGATGATCAAAAGTGATGTATTAGACCTCTTTGAGTTACATATGGATGTATTAAAGACTCCGTGAAAGTTCAGTTTTTAATCAAATATCTTTACTTTTTTTCTCAAAAATGTTACGGAATGGGCCTTTATAGTTGCATTCATATCTTACTACACAAAGGAAGGGTTTCAATTAGGTACCAGTTGGTGGTAATTGAAACTTGGATGTGGGGAGAGACAATTTACAAGATCTTGGTGGAAGATTCCGGAGGATCTTCTAAATTGTCTTTTCAATAGTTTATCTGCATTCATACATAGCATTCATCATGTACCATGCATCGTGCATCCATCCCATAATTATGCATGGCAACAGATGAATGGCTCTAGTTGGGCACTAGTTTGGGGCAATTAGAGTCCGGATGTGGGATATGAAATTCATAAAACTTCGTGGAAGATTCCGGGTTGTTTTGTGCGTTCCATGTCTTATGGCGAAATTACTTTGCATCTCATATTAAAATAAGTAACTAATAAATAATTTTAACAATAAAGGTATCAAGATAGCTCCACCCAGAAAGGAATATCAACAGACTCGGCGATATAACACTAGATCCAGAAAGATGGACGAGCAAACTGCAGAAATTCAGCGATTGAAAGAAGAGTTGGCACGCGGAGATGAAGAGGCGAAACACCGAGAAAAAGCTATGAATGCTCAGATGGAGCAGATGAGGGGTATGTTAATGCAGTTGATGAAGGGGAAAGGTTCGGCGGGAGACACTCAGAATGTGGAAGATCCGACGGGAGGAATGCCCGCAACAAGTTTAGGGACGACTGGAACAGAGACTGAGAATACCAATCCTTTTGCGTTCCCTCCAGCATCTGGCGGCACACCATTTGTTTTCCCACCACTAACGGGAACGACGACTAGGCCTACTGTGTCTGATACTCCGACGTCTAGCGGCATGCAATTCGCTTTGCCACTGCTGGCAGGAATGACAGCCAAACCTGTTGTTTCTAATACCCCAATGTTTAGCGGAGCGCAGTTTGCCTTCCCACACCACTGTTAGGGATGTCCACTGGGACCTTTAATCCACTTCCTCCCAAATCTCATGCTGGTATTTTTACTGCACCTGTGTCATCACAAAAGGACTACTCATACCTGTTTTCACCTGGGATAGCTGCTAATAGGCCTATAGACTTAACAAGGGAAGATAACCCGAAAAAAGGAGCCGAAGATGAGAAATTTTGGCAGAAGATCGAAGGCAAAATAGAGGACAAACTGAAGAGTGTGGATGGAATTTAAGACTTTGGGATTCCTAGTATTGCAAATACTGCTATGGCAAAAGGAGCAGTCATTCCTCCAAAATTCAAAATGCCAGATTTTGAGAAGTATGATGGAACAAAGAATCCTAGGGACCACGTGATCAGTTTTCAGAACAAGATAGCTCCCTTTTCAACTGATGATAAGTTCGAGATGTACAGTTTCATGTTTAGTTTGACCGGTTCGGCAATTACTTGGTACAATTAACTGGATCCGAAAAGCACTCAGAGTTGGAGTGACATGAGCAAGGCCTTTGTAGCACATTTTAGGTATCTAATGGAGTTGGCGCCCACTAGAGATACTTTGGCAAATATGTCGAGAAAGCCTCATGAATCATTGACGGCTTATGGTCAGCGTTTCAGAGAAGTAGCCTTGTTAGTGCCTGGGCTCCCGGAACGGGAGGTGAATTATTTATTCCTGAGAACCTTGTGTAGACACCCATTTTTAGTACTTCATTTTAATTTAAATCCCTTCTCCTTTTGATCGTTACTTAAGTACTTATCCTTCCTTAAACCCATGTTTATTTATTCTCTTTTATCTTTTGGTCAATTTCTTCCTTTTTATCCGTTCAAGTTCATTTATGCTATTTTCTCTTCTATTTCGGACAAATTGCTATTTTCTCTCTTTATTCCCTTTTGGGCCAGTCAGATTTCCTTATGTTCCTCTTTGCTATTCTCTTTGTTTCCTTTAGTCCACCTTTCCTTTTATTTCATTAATAATAATTAATAATCTTCTACTTATTTTAATTCTTTTTAGGCCACTTCAATTGATTTGTCCATTTTTTTCCCTTGGGTTTTCTTTCTTTTGGGTCTTAAACATTTAATGTGTTGCTTTGGGTTGTCCTTTATCTTTGGGCCAAGTTACTTAAATCCATCAGAAAAACAAAAAAGGCCTCATTTTCCTTTGAAGAGTTTCACGGTAACAAATAAAAGAACCAAAAAAAGAGCAAAGCCGAGATTTTTCTTTTACCTTTGCAGACTCCCTCCTTGTTCGTCTGAGTTTTCCACCATTGTCCACCTTTGAGCCCTCCCTTTGGCAGTTCAAACACTTCCCATCGAGAATACCCAAAAACCACAAAAAAAATATGGATTAGAGTCCAGAGGAAGTTTAAAAGTCGGTTTCGGTGAAAAGAGTGAGAGAAGGGAGTAGGTTAACATACCTAAGGAGTGGAGCCATCGGACGGTGGTGTTTCCTCAAACGTGGAGCTTGAACCGAGCTCCAGAAAAGTCAGATCTAGAGAAATCCAGTGAGATTCGCGAGGAACCGACGCTAGCGCTGTAATCAGGAGGACGAGGAGAGCATTCCGATAAAGTTTGAAGCTTATCGGCAACGTCTGGAGCTCCGGCAATGGCGGCGCCACCGTGAGGCGATTTCCGGCAAGGCGGAGACGGCGGCGGAGCGATTTCGGGCGGTGTAGAGAGAAGCAGACGGAGGAGAGAGAAGGTGAGAGTTTACGTTTAATCTAAATTTCTGATTTAGTTGGTATTTATACTATGTTATACTCACGTGCTATATTCTGAGTTTAGTTGTTGCCTTTGTTAGTTGTTCAATTTAATCATTGTTAAATATCTCATTTGGTGTCCCTATTTGTTAATAGATGCAGTTTGACCCCTGATTTATAGTAGTTCGTGTCTAATTTATTTAATTTAAATCAAGTAAATCCCCAAACTTGTTTCCGTGTTCACATAAAGCCAGCAAGTGTCTAGCGTGTTCAGTTAGGTCCAATCAACTTTTAATTTAATTTCAATTTGGGATTAATGTTGATTTATTTGATTTAAAGTTAGTAAATTATATCAAAAAAGGGTTATTTTAAATTAAGTACTAACATATATTGAGTAAGGGAATTAAGTTAAATGTTTTGGAGTTTAGAGTAGGAAAGTTTCGGAATTAAATAGGTATTGATTAAGGTAAGTTGCCTTTAATTCAGAAATGAGAATGATGAGTAATTAGAGAGTAAAAGCATTAGCTATGGTAATTCGGATGAAAAATGGGCATTAGTTTGAAAATAAGGTAAATTAGTAGTTAGTAATTAAGGAATTAAAAAAAAGAAATGCCACTTTGTTGGATAGCCTAATATATATATGTATTAAGTAAAAAGTTTAGACTTTAAAGAATAAAATGCTTATCGGAATAGATTCAATAATTTAGTCATTTAGGGATTTATTTGTTTTTGGTAATTAGTAGAAAGTGGAAACTTGGTCTTTAGTTTAGAATTAAAATGATAAAGCAATTTAGGAGTTAGAAAGAAGTGTTTTAGCTTAGATAGCTTAAAAATTAAGTTAAATAATTGGGAATTTAGGAATAAAATATTTAGATATTATTAGTTTAGTAACTTAGAAATCGAGATTGACTTTTGATAATTGGTGAAATAGAATTTTGGAAATTGGGCAAACATTGTATTGGGCTTGTGTTAGTACTTGGGCTTCAGATTTGGGTTTCCTTTTATATATGACTTGGGCTTTAGTGTTAGGAAAAAGTTTTGGACTTTAGCTATTAGTAATTAAATTTGGGCCTTAAATGTTTAGTACTTGGGTTTGTTCCTTTCATTAGTATATATATTAAATAAAATTTAAATTCAGAAATTAAGTAGACTCCATATGCATCCATGTTTATCTTCAATATTTATGTTTCCTTATTGATTATGCCATGTTCATTTGAGAAAAGTAAATGGACTCCGATGATGGAATAACCGGTTGAAATGTTGACAGCATTGTCCATTTTAATCCGAATTTCCTAGGCTTGGAATATCCGGATGGGGGTCTTAGCCAGTATGAGTGGCGGGTGCCCAGACGGAGTTCCTCGTATAATTATTTGGTAAAAATCTGCATTTAACTGGAAAACATGCATCACGTGCATTCATGTATCTAGGGTTTAGATTTAGTGATTTTCAATTAAAGTTCAAAACTAAAAAAAATGGAAGTTGAAAATGAAATAGAATAAAACCATTTCCTTCAAAAATAAAAAAAGAGTTTGTGATTGAGAATTGTTTTCTTTTAGTTTTCCAAGATCAAAAAAATCAAAAAGAAAAATCAAGTCTTTTAAAATTAAATAAAAAAGTTTTCAAAAATCCAAAAAAATCAAAATTCAAAATTCAAAACAAAATTTCATTCCAAGATTTCAAAGTATTCAATTTAGGTCTTTTCAAATTGGGAAAGTTCCCATCAAGTTTTCAAAGTGTTCAATTTAAGTCTTTTCAAAATATTCAAACAACATTTTTCAAATAGAGTCGTTTTAATGGTAAGTTTTAAAGAAAATCCTCTCATGAGGAGCCCAAAAAGAGAACAAACAGTAAACGGGGAAGTCCCCAACATTCCAATTTCAAAATCCAAAACCTATTTTTGCTTGTTTATTTGCTTAATTTCAAAAATTAACAAATGGGTCCAACGGCATGAAAACACTTAAAGATAAAGACAACCAATATTAGAAACCCACAGTTAATCCTAAACTAGTCAGTGCCGTCTTTTGACGGGCGTCGTGGGGGTGCTAATCCTTCCCTACGCGTACCCGACTCCCGAACCTTTAAGACTCTGGTTAGAAGACCGTTTATTAGGTTTAGTGTTACCTTCGCCAAGCTTAGGTTAACATTAGGCTTAATAATCTGATAGGTGGCTAATCACACCTAGGTTAAAAAAGATTAGTGGCGACTCCCATAGTTTTTAAGTATCTTTTAAGTCGTTCAGCGGTAGGGTTCGGTCACCCCGACCCGGACGTTGCGACACCTTGCCTAAGGAGTATTTTAAGGCTTTATTCCCGAAGATTACAGAATCTTACTCAAGTCTAATTGTAACCGGGAAAGCTATGGAAGCTGCGATTAAGGGGGGTATTTAGATGAACCGGGTGATCATGTTAAGAAAGGACAAAAGAAGAAGGAAGGGGAAGTGCATTCAGTAGGGGAAACAGATTACAGACCCAGGAATCAGGGGCAACAGTATTATCCAAGGAATCATGGGTACAATTATCGACCTCGGGGATACTACTCTCAGTACCAGGTTAACCCTTACTATACTCAATACCCTGGGGATGTCAGTGCCGTTGGGGGGATACCATTTTAGCCGAGACCCCAGAATCAACGCCCAAGTATGCCCCTAGCAATCCAACAGAAGGATCCAGCCAATTGGCCAGGAGGAAAAGATCCGATAAAGGAGAAAGTTCTGATTGATCCAATTCCATATACTTATACTCAGCTCCTCCCACTGCTATTACAACAAAATCTATTACAAAGGTTGTCGTACTCTAGGCCTTTGGCGAATGCAGGATCCTGGTATGACACTAAAGCCCATTGCGACTACCACTTAGGGATTGAGGGGCATTCTACTGAAAACTGCTTAAGGTTGAAGTATGCCGTGCAAAAGTTGGTGAAATCGGGGAAGTTGAGTTTTGCAAATGCAGCTCCAGCTAATCCTTTACCTAATCATGGTGTGAATCAGTTGGACCTGATTGAAAAGTGTGAAACGGTCAAAAGTCGGATTTAGGAAGTGGTTACTCCAATGGCGACAGTCTACAGGGCTTTAGTGAAGGCAGAGATGATAGTCCCAAGAGAATTTGGAGGAGAAGAAATGAATGAAGTATGTCCCTATAATGGTTTGGGGCATGGAATTCAGGAATGTTGCGATTTTAAGGAAAAAGTTCAGAGCTTGATGGATGAGGGGAGAATGGAATTCTATGTAGAAAGCGAAGGGAAAGAGGTCGATGTTATTATTGAAGAGCATGTACAACCCTTCATACCAGCTCCACCTAAGATCAAACCTCAACGATTTATACCGGCTCCACCCATGAGTTCACTTCAGCCTTTTGTGCCCAAACCACCAACATTTTTACCAGCCCATATGCAAAAGGCAGTAGCTTCGGTGGTTGTGAAACCCCCACAACCATTTCCTTACACAGATAGTCATCAAGTGCCATGGAAGTATGACTTTAGTATGACTACACCGTCTGGGGAAGGCAGTTCGGCTAATGTAACTGGTGTGGGTAGAATGATTAGAAGTGGAAGGGTGTACTCACCGGAAATGGCAGAATCAGCTCAGAAGAGGAAAGATGAGACAATAATCCCGGAATCTAATATGAGAGGGTCAGAAGAAGTATCTAGGCCGAGAGAAGAAGAAGTTGTTGAGAAACCAGTGTCAGAGCATGAAGAATGTGAGTTTCTGAAGATTATTAAGCAGAGCGAATACCGTGTAATTGAGCAGTTGAATAGGTTGCCGGCAAGAATTTCTATTCTCAGCTTGCTATTGAACTCTGAAGCACACCGAAAGGCGTTGTTGAAAGTGCTGAATCAGCCATATGTGTCTCAGAACATCAGTGTCGTTGACCTGGATCATATGGTGGGCAACATATCAACACACGATTCATCACCTTCGCAGAGAAGGATATCCCAAAAGGAATGAGGAACAACATAAAAGCCTTGCACATCACAGTCAGGTGCCAAGATGTTAGCGTGGGCAATGTCTTGATTGACAATGGTTCAGCTTTGAACATTTTACCCCTCAAAATGTTGAAAAGGTTGCCGGTGGATGAGGCTCGTATTCAAACTAATCACCTGATTCTGAAAGCTTTTGATGGCACCGGGAGGAGTGTCATAGGAGAGGTGGAGATAACCATTGAAGTAGGAGGACTGCCATTTTCCCTGATGTTCCAAGTACTCGACATACAACACCCATCCTACTCATGCTTGTTGGGAAGACCGTGGATCCATCAGGAAGGGGCTGTTCCATCCACCTTACATCAAGAGGTGAAATTCCTCACTCCAGAAAAGTTTGTTGAGGTCAAAGGAGAGGGGGACTATGTGGTGGCAAGTACAACTGGTTTTTCCTATGTTGAACCACCGGAGGGGTCATACGAATGTTCCTTCAGGACTTTTGAAGTTGCGGAAGTCATCCCCAAAGGCATGACGGATTACTTTGTTATGAGAATCAGGTTTATGATGAAGAAGGGGTTTGAGGAAGGGAAAGGTTTGGAACAGAATTGCAAGGTACTACACAGGCTGTTGAAATACCAGTACATGAGGGTCCTTTTGGTTTGGGGTTTAAACCAACTACTAAGGATTGGGCAGAAGCTGAAGAGAGGATGAAGAAGAGGAAGTTGGCAAGGATGGGACATAGGGTAGAGGAGGAGAGGATGAAGTTCCCCCATCTGTTTGAAACTTTCAAGTCAGCCGGCTGGGTCAGCAATGCTGCATCAGCAGAAGAACCAGAGATAGAAAGGAAGCTGCAGAATCTGGACATCAATGCTGTTTCTGATGATACCCAGGAAGAAGATGACTGCCCTTGGATCCGTGAGCTAGCTCCAGGAGAGGTTCTGAACAACTGGGTCGAGTATGAAAGGGCTATCTTTGTTGATGATGCAAAAATGTAATCAAATCTTTTATCTTAAGTACTAATACCACCTCAAGAATGTCTATGACAATGCCATGTTCAGATTTTTCCGTTGAAAATATTAAACTATGTTATGTTCACCTTTTTCTTAAAAAAATCCACTTCAAAAGTTTTATTCACATGTTTTCCTTTATCTTTTTGGTTTTTTATTTTGCTTTCCCATTCTCATTCTCATTCTCATTTTCGTTTTCTTACTCTTTTATGCATACTATTATTAGTTATATTTTTTCCTTGGTGTATATATATATATATATATCGTTGCACTCTTTCTCAGGCCGACTGACAATGAATGCAAAGACGCTCGTGATAAGCCGGGGTTCGATTTCGAAAAGTCGGTTTTTGCCGACGAACCCGACGATGAAGACACTGAGGATCAGGCCTTACCCCCTGACCTTTTGAGACTGGTAGTACAGGAAAAGAAGCAGATACTGCCGCATTAGGAACCCACTGAATTGATTAATTTGGTGACGGAAGAAGAGCCTAGGGAGGTCAAAATTGGTACTACTTTGTCGGAGAAAGATAGACAAGAGTTGGTAGCTCTGTTGAAAGAATACGCTGATGTGTTCGCATGGTCATACCCGGACATGCTAGGTTTAGATCCGGAAGTTGCAGTGCATAAGTTGCCTATCAGACCGGATTGTAAGCCAGTTCAACAGAAATTGAGGAGGATGAAGCCAGATATGTTGCTAAAGATTAAGGAAGAAGTCAAAAAGTAGCTTGATGCAGGATTCTTGGAAGAAGCCAAATATCCAGAATGGCAGGCAAATATAGTCCCGGTACCCAAGAAGGATGGAAAAGTGAGAATGTGTGTGGATTATCGAGACTTGAACCGAGCTAGCCCAAAGGATAATTTTCCTCTGCCACATATTGATGTATTAGTAGACAGCACTGCTGGTTTTTCATTGTTTTCGTTCATGGATGGGTTTTCGGGATACAATCAGATAAAAATGGCTCCGGAAGATCGGGAAAAGACCGCATTCTTCACGGCATGGGGGGTGTTCTGTTACAAAGTCATGCCATTTGGATTAAAAAATTCCGGGCCAACATACCAGAGAGCTATGGTAAATCTTTTCCATGAGATGATGCACAATGAGATTGAAGTGTATGTTGATGATATGATTGCTAAAGCTCGGTCAGTGGAGGAGCATATAGTGAATTTAAGAAAGCTCTTTATGAGACTCCGAGAATTTCAACTTAAGCTTAACCCGGCAAAGTGTACTTTTGGAGCCACTTCAGGGAAGTTGCTTGGGTTCGTGGTCAGTGAAAAAAGGGATTGAGGTAGACCCAGACAAAGTAAAAGCCATCCAAAGTTTGCCCCCACCAAAGAATCAGAAAAAAGTTAGAGGATTTTTGGGTAGGTTGAATTACATTGCCCGCTTCATTTCTCAACTGACAGCAAAGTGCGACCCGATCTTTAAATTGTTGAAGAACAAGAATCCCGGGGAATGGGATGAGGATTGTCAAGCGGCTTTTGATAAGGTTAAAGAGTATCTGTCCAATCCACCTGTGTTAGTGCCACAAGTAAGGGACAAGCCCGTGATCTTGTACTTAACGGTTTTGGAGAATTCAATGGGATGTGTATTGGCAAAGCAAGATGAAACTGGAAAGAAAGAGCAAGCCATTTACTACCTGAGCAAGAAATTCACTGATTATGAATCCAAGTATTCAGATCTGGAGAAGATGTGTTGTGCACTCACTTGGGTAGCTCATAGATTAAGACAGTACATGCTCTATCACACTACTTGGTTGGTCTTCAAATTGGATGCGATTAAGTACTTGTTTGAAAAGCCTGACTTATCAGGAAGAATAGCTAAGTGGCAGGTCTTATTGTCTGAATATGATATAGTATATGTGTCTCAGAAAGCAATCAAAGGGAGTGCTATAGCAGAATTCTTGGCTGACCGAGCTAGCAAAGATTATGAGTCGGTACCTTTTGAGTTCCCGTATGTAGATTTGATGACAATATGCCAGTTAGAAGAAGTAAAAGAAGAGGAGGAAACATGGAAAATGAATTTTGATGGGGCATCAAACCTGTCAGGGCAAGTGATCGGTCGTCAGCAATCATAAAAATAATCCCCACAAAACTAACTAAACTAATTAGGGCAAGTAGGGGTCGAATCCCACAGAGAAGGGTTATAATTGTGAAGGTCTTCTCCAAAGAATATATCTTTTCCAAAAATCACTTAGAAAACTGGGGATTAATTATATCAATTATAAAAAAAAAAGCAATTATACTAAAAACAAAGCAAAGTAAATTAAATCTAGATCTAAATCTATGGCAAATTATAACGCAAACAATAATTATAAAGCATACTTCTTCTCCGATGGTATGATTCAATCAGATTAACTATGGATCATTGACTTAAAAGGTGAATTTAACATCTTATTCTTGACTGACAACTGGTATAGGAAATCCAACATGTATATTAGATAAGAGGCCGATCAAAGCTGCAGTTATCCCTTTTATTCCTTCAGCAATCGATTAGTTTCTCAGGGCTTAAAGATTGCTTGAGAACAAAGCATTAAGAATAATTAATTTTACACACATGCCTACAAGTAGAACCATACGAAGAGAAATTTCTCGCCCTCCGATAGACAAACGCCCATCAGGCAGCGGTCAAACAAACCTGATTTGCTACCATAAATCAAACTCGGGGCTCAATCCTTATTTGACTAGCAGTAGATCTATCCAATTACGTTATTAGTGGCCACATAAATCAATAAAATTCAAGATCATAAAATAAAACAGGATTTTGCCTACTATCATCAAGAACTTAACACAAAATTATAAGTATAGAAATCTCACCATAATCAATTGATTGAATTCACCAAAACATTAGAAGTATTAAGGGTTTAGTTACTCATGGATTTAGGAAAATCCATGAGGGGCATAAGAGTACTTACAGGACTAGAGAGGGGCGATATCCTCCCTTGAAAACCCTAGATTTGTCGCACCCCTCTATGGTTAGAGAGGGTGTCGACTCCCCTTCTAAAAACTAGAGAAAAACTAAACTAAAGAAAAAGAGAATTATCTAATGTATGTGAAAAATATAAGGGTGTAAAGTATTGTGTGATTTGTGATACAGGAGGTGGCTATTTATAGTAGAGGAATAGGGGTAGGACAGTTTAGGCCTGACTTGGTCTCCAAGTTGGATTAGATGTCTTCCTAGAGTAGCCCTTAGACCTGCAATGAAGAGTAATTAGCACTTAATCCCTGCCATAAATGGTTAAATATAAGGGAATTTGAAATCAAGTAAAATGCTTCCCTTAGATGCTTTCCTCTGCGGGAAACTGTCATGCTGCAGCAGGGAATTGAGTTTTGTGCCTTTTGTCTTCATGCCTTTGTTGTGTGCTTAGTTGGCAAGGCCCCATCGTTTTGGGCCTTCCTTGGGCCGAAAAGTGGACTTTGAAAGGCAAGCCCCCAAGTGTGATGTGTATGTGATATGGGCTTTATCATGTTTGTATAAATAAATGAATATTTGACAAGGCCCATTAAATATTTAGGGATCATTGTCATATAGAGGAGAAAATTGCCCCTGTGTTATATGTGTTTGGGGACTTTATTATAGATGCCTTTGTTTAGAGACTTTAATATGGATGCCCTTGTGCTTGAGGACTTTGATGTAGAAGTCATGAGTGTTCGGGGATGAATACCCTTGTGCTTGAGGACTTTTGAGAGAGGTGCCTCTGTGTTTAGGGATGAATACCCTTGTGTTTGAGGACTTTTGATATAGATGCCTCTGTGTTTAGGGATGAATACCCTTGTGTTTGAGGACTTTAATTATTGGGTAAAAGTAATGGGCTTTTATGTGTGTGAAATATTTATGGGCCAATTTACCCAATATTTGTGTGTGTGTTTGGTTAGGCCAAAGAGATATATGTGTGAGTGAAATGAGAATTGGCCTAACCTTTGTGTGTGTTTGAGGAGGCTTTATGGATTTCGGCCCTCCCAATTTTGGCCCCTAACATTTAGCCCCCTTTGAGTGAGAGTTCATTGTTGCAGCAAGAACTTGAATCTCAAATCCTTCATGGGCTAAAATCCGACCCGAATTGCTGTATCCCTTCTGTGGGGTCATGACTTTTGAATTAGGCGGGTACCTGCAGCACCCATTGGGTAACAAGCTGTTTGATACCTCTTGGTATAGGTCTCCCTTGCATGTGACCTTTGATGGAGAGGTCTTTTCGGTTCTGCATTCTTGAGTCCCGCACCCTTCCATTTGGAATGATTGTTGAAAAGGCACTTTCTTTATGGACCTTCATAATGTGCAAAGAAACCCCTTTTTGGGAAAGACCTCTTTCTTGGATAATCCGGCTGGGCAGACATCTTTAATGGTGCCTCTTCGTTTTTGTCTGACTTGGGTTAACGAGCTTTTGTTTATTGTGCCCTCCCCATTGCTCGGTTTTATTTCTCTTGTCTGTAAACTCTTTTTTTTTTCTTGTCTGTAATCCGGCTGGGCAGACATCTTGTCTGTAAACTCTAAAAAAAAAGAGTAGAACACCCATTATCGTGTTCTTGCAACTTTCTCTATTCTTATCCTTCATTGCGTTTGCTTCCATCGCTGCAACTCTTTGTGAGGAGACTCGTTTTGCTTCATCAGGTTCGTTCTTCTCCTTTTTGTGAGTTTTGATCCTGCTTACCCTTTGGGAGAGGGTCTCATGCTGCTTCTTTTTTTTTTGGTGTTTGTAGACCTTCCTCCAAACTTTGAACTTTTCTTTGCCGGCGTTCCCTGAGTCGACGGCTCACAATGGGTATGGCTTTGTGTCGTTCTCCTTCTCTTCTTCCTCTTTCTTCTTTTTTTTTGGGTTAGACCGCCATTGTTTTTTTTTTTGCAATCCTAACTTTCCTTTGGGTCTTGCTTGGCTTCTTTTCTCCCTTTTAGCCGCTGCTGCCCAACGAGAGAGACGATTACAGAAAGCCAGGGAAATCCCTTGCCTTTTGTACGTTGCTTGGGTTGAGGTTGACGATACCCTTTTGGAGTTCAATAGGGTTGATTCACGTGGGTCTGCCGCGGCAAGACAAGGTCATTATAATCTGATTGAGGAATTTACAACAGGAAATGAGGATGCTCAAGCCTTATTTGGTCGCAAATCCGCAGGGGTGACTTTCCTGCCGCTCCATTGATTACATGCTTTTCCTGCGGCACCCTGCGGGATAATGAATTCTGGGTGAAGTGGGTTACTGATGAGTTGTCAGACCCTGGATTTCGAACTTTGATGAAGAAGGCCCGCGTCTTTGATGCTCTTTCACTATCGCGGCGTTACTCTTTCTTTGTCGATCCCGAGCTCATTGGTTTCCTCGCCCGTAGGTGGCATGTTGGTCATCACACCTTTCTTGCTGCCTTTGGCGAGATCACTGTGACTCTCGAGGATGTTGCCGCAGCGACTCTACTTCCCATCACTGGGGATGTTGATCCTCGCTTTGTTGATCTGACTTCGCAGGAAACTAAAATCATGACTGCCTTAACAGACTTGATATCGAGATCAAAGCGTTACTCAAAGAAGAGGTGGCGCGGCGAGCACTTCACCTTGCAGTCCGCTTGGATAGATCATGCCAAGAGTGCCAGAGATGATTGGGATATCAGGGTTAGGAGAGCTGCTGATCGTGTAGTCTATGACCATAAAAATAATCCCCACAATTAACTAACTAGAATAGCTAGGGCAAGTAGGGGTCGAATCCCACAGAGAAGGGTTATGTGATGAACAATAAAAAGATAGAAAGATTTTTTCCAAAAATCAAACAGAAAACAGGGGATTGTAAATAACAATTATAAAGCAAACAATTAAACTAAAAATCAAAGCAAAGCAAATCTTAATCTAAATCTAAATCTAAATCTAAATCTGAAGCAGAATATAAAGCAAACAATAATTATAAAGCATACTTCTTCACCAGTGGTATCATTCAATCAAATTAACTATGGATCCTTGATTTAAAAGGTGAATTTCGCATCTTATTCTTGACTGACAACTGATATAGGTTTCCCAACATGTATTTTAGATAAGAGGCCGATTAGAGCTGCAGTTATCCCTATTATTCCTTCAGTGATCGATTACTTTCTTAGGGCTTAAAGATCACTTGAGAACAAAGCATTAAGAACAATTAATTTACACACATGCCTACAAAGTAGAACCATACGAAAAGAAATTTCTCGCCCTCCGATAGACAAATACCCATTAAGCAGCGATTAAACAAACCTAATTTGCTACATACAATCAAACTTGAGTGATTAATTCAAAGCCTGATCTAGCCATAGATCTTCCTCTTACATCGTTGGTGGCCACATAACTCAAATAAGATTCAGAATCATAAAATTAAAACAGGGTTTTGACTACTATCATCAAGAACTTAACACAAAATTATAAGTATAGAAATCTCACCACAATCAATTGATTGAATTCACCAAAGGATCAGAAGTATTAAGGATTTAGCTACTTATGGATTTAGGAAAATCCATGAGAGACATAAGAATACTTACAGGACTGGGGAGGAACGATTTCTCCCCCTTGAAACCCTAGGGACGTCGCACCCCTCTATGGCTAGAGAGGGTGTCGACTTCTCCCTCTTCTAAAACTAGAGAAAAACCTAAAAACTAAAGAAAGGTAGAAAAAGAGAATTATCTAAATCTATGATGTGTATCTAATGTGTGTAAGTGTTTGTATGTGATTTGTGATACAGGAGGTGGCTATTTATAGTGGAGAAATAGGGTAGGGCGGTTTAGGCTTGACTTGGTCTCCAAGTTGGATTAGGTGTCATCCTAGAGTAGAATCCAAGTTAGATGAGGACTCTAGAATTTTCTGGAATTTTCTGGAATTTGGCAGCAACTTCGACGTCGATTTCGGGCTTGAAGATGGCAGATCTGGGCTTTGCACTTCAAAAGAAAGTTGTAGAGCTGGGAGTTAGCTTTCCAACGGCTACTCATGGGCTTAAAACGGACATTTGAGCAGAAAGTTATGGCCTTTCTACGAAGACTGCGCTGAAACCGGGCTTATATCGCAAATCTGCGGGATTATTGCGGGATTTGGATATTCTTTTGGATATTAGGCCTATTAATTGGGATTTTAACTCCAATTATAGGTTTATATGGGCTGAGTATATTCCCATATAAATAATCCAAAAATCCTCAACTTCAGGACTTCTTCTGGACTTGGCTTTAATTCTTTGCAATAAAGCTCCAAATCTTCAATTTTGCTTCTTGAATTAATTCTTCAATTATCTTCAAATCCTCAAAATATCTTCAATCACGAACTTCGCATCTTCAAATCTTTATTCCAAATGGCTAAATCCATAGTTGAGTAAAAAGTCTCCAAAATAGCTCCAAAAAGAGTGAAAAACAATAAGTTTTCACTTTTCTTGTCTTCAAGACCTAAAAACACAAATACTAGCAAAATAGGGTAAAAACACATATAAAAATAGCAAAAAGTATATAAAAATAGCTATAAAAATATGCATAATTTGAGCTCGATCAACTGCTTTGATTTTGGCATGGCTGAGTAGATTCGTCTTTGGGGGTTACCCCTATAACAGGCTGATGTCTGAGCTTGCTACCCTTGCAGTGAAGATTTCCTTTGGCCATTCTGTGCCTTTGGCCCCCTTGGTTTTAGGGACTCTGTATCATCACCTTGATGTGTTTCATGAGGACGAGCTTCGAGGTGTAGTCCGCTACACAATTGACACCTTTGTGAATGTGCCAGTGCTGCAATCCTTCATATGGGAACATTACCCCAAGTTGGCTCCGGAGTTTGTGGATAAGGAGACCATGGACAAGAACTATAGCTCGAAGTGGGAGTTTGATGGCTCGGGTTGTAAGAAGTACCCTAGGATTTGCAGCTGGGTGAACGAGAAGCCTCTCTTTGAGCCGAGAATTCATTCCGTGTTTGATGACCATGGTTCCTTTGCTTTCCGACCATATATCCGTTATGGATATTCGCCTTCCGTTCCGTCACATATTCTGATTCCTTCAGTAAGTGAGCAGCTAGCTGTTGCTGCTGATTCAAGTGCTCATGATGTTGTTGTTGCCGCTTCTGATACTCCCAAGGTAGAAGCTGTTCTTTGCTTTACCCCTTCTATGATTTCCTACTTGTCGCTGCATGGTGGATGGGGTGTTTTGAATTATAGCCCCCAGTTTGCTTTGAGACAATTCGGGTTTGATCAGGGAGTTGCTATTGCTACTTTTCCTGCGGATCCTTGGGAAATAACAATCAGGAGATTCTTGACTGCTTTCCAAATAGACAGATTTCAGGATGGCAGGACTTTTAAATTCATGGGGACTTCAGTCATGCCTATTATGATTCATGTTATGATTGAGCATTGGGAAAGTTGCTGCGTTGCTTTGAAATCATTTGTTGAGCTTGGCTCTCAGTCCATCACTGCTTTGCCTCCGAACCAAGTTGGGAATCCTCATTTTGTGAATCAATCTATCCTCCAAGCATATATGGAGCGCCACCCTACCACTGGTGTCTTCAAGCAGAAGAGCTCCCATTGGTGGGCTTTCGGGAACTTGCCTTATCCTCCGCCTTCTCATATTCTGTGCCACGGTGGCATTGAGAAGTTTGCTGATCGTGATGCGAAGAGGTGGAGGATAAAGCATCTTGGCAGCAAGATGTCTCTCGGTCTCGATGAGGGTGATGCTGAGCTTATAACAACACTGCTATCTTTGAACAAGACTGAATCCAGGAAGCCAATTCCAAGTCTGCAGGAACCGGTCAAGCCTGTGAAAGAGCCTGCCAAGAAAAGAAAGAAAAGTGGCGGCAGTTCCGGTCCCTCCAAGAAGAAGTATAAGACTTTGGCGAGCCTCACTAAGAAAGCTTCCGCTGCTGCCGCAGTCCTTGTTGAGGCCATGACTATCGATACCCCTGTTCTTCCTTCTAGACCAACTGTGACTAAGTTTTATGGAACTCGATCTAAGAACAAAAGAGCTCAAGAGTCAGCAGCTGCTGAGGTTGAGGTAAGCTTTGTAATTATGGCTCTGATTACTGCTTTTTGTCTTGCTGAGATTGTTTTCTGAGATTGTATTGCACCGTCGCAGGAGCCCATGCTTGCCAAGGACGATGCTGGTCTAGTTGGGGCAGGTTTGTCTTTCTTCTCTTCCCCTCTTCCTCTCGATAGTTTGGGTAGAAAAGAAATACCTATTCCCCTTTGTTTGTGTACTCGTAGACTTTGATTTGAACCAGATTGCTAGCGAGGTTGATACGGGTGTAGAAGACTCCCCTTTAAAAGACCCAGGTAAGCTTATTTTCCTCTCCGAACACTTCCTCAATCGAGATGACCCCTCAGGATTTTAAAGATTTTACCTCTTTTGTTTCCCCTTTTTATGAATTTGTAGAGAGCAAAACGAAAGAAAGAGTACAAGAGGAACCTGAAGTCGCCATGGCCGAGGAAGAGGAGAATTTGGACAGCGATCCTGGCTCTGATTTGGAGGAAGATGATGATGGCTTCGAGGAGATAGAGGGAAGTTCCAACGAGGGCGTCGATGGAGATGATGAAGATTATGAGCCTTTAGGTTTTATTGTTGAGGAAGCTGAGATGCTGAGTCAAGAGAGAATTTCTGAGCCCTTGGATGTCGATTCCGGCATTGGGCTGGTGAGAGGTGAAGTTCCGCTAGAGCAAGTGATAGAAGGTCCCCTTGCTGCTAGTGGAGACATTCCGATGACCGACATTGTAGATGCTGGTAAGCTTTCTCTGTTCTTTCATCTGAAGCTTCAGTTTCATCTTCCCTTCTTCCTGCGGCCCCTGAAATCTTGGTTATTGGCTTACCGCAGAAAGTGGCAAGTCTACTGCTGAGGCTGAGGCCAGTAGTGCAGCAGGGCAGAGCAAAGAAGGTGGGAAGGTCCCCTACCGTACTTTGTTGGATAAATTGGTGGGCAAGGCTTCACGCCCAAGCTCTTTCTTTCACTCATACATGGGCAAAGGTGGCATTATGGTGCCGGTGGAGAACACTCATTTTTCGGTGTTTTCACTCTTGAAGCCCATTGCCGAGAAGATTATAAGAGCATATCTAGATTTCCTTGCAAATGTCGGACCTTTCTCTGCTGGTGCTGCGTTCGCTCTTGGGTTGCTTTGTCAAGCTTTGTACGACATGGAGAACACAGAGATAAGCAACATCACAGAGTCCCTTCTTTTTGATTGGAGAGATGCGGTTAGAGAGGCCAAGGGTTTTTGCTTCAACGTGGAGCCTTTCCAGCACCATGTTTTCTACTTGGCTAGGGTCTTCTGTGGTCGTGAGGCATACTCTTCTTCAGAAGTGGAACAAAATAAGGCCTACACTTCGGAACTCAACAAGCTGAAGGAGGAGCTGAAATAGCATGAAGAACGCGTGGCCGTCTTGAAGAGGACCATTCAGGAGGCAGAAGAGGCCCATAAGAAGAAGCTTGCCGGCGTGCTGAACAGTGACTGCATTCCCGCCTTTCTCCATAAGCGTAACAAGACTGCTGCTTTTACTTTTAATGAATAGCCATGTGTCGGCTGATCTTATTTTCTGAAATATGATGGGTATTTGAATATTTGGATATTTGATATTTGGGTATGTATGAATATTCTAGGTATTTTGTGTATGGATATTTGGCATAATGCCCTTATTTGCTATAGCAGGATTTGTGTGTGTACTAGGTATATTTTCCTGCTGTAGTGTATAGTATGAAAGAATGAAAGAATTTCTGGTGAAATACCCAAAGTATGTGATAAACTCTCTGTTTATTTAGGTAATAATCAAAAGGGCCCAAATACAAGGGATTTACAAAATCCTATGGGCTAACTAGAGAGGCCTACCCATCAAGCAAATAATGAGAAATTTAGCAATGGTAGGACTTAAGCCATTTGGTATTAACTAATTCATACCAGTTGGGCTCGTTGGGCTTAGTGATCTCATAATACCCATTGTCGAAGGCCTTTGTCACGACGTAAGGCCCACTCCAATTTGGAGCGAATTTGGGTGGGCGTGGCAAATTTCTTCTCACGTGATCATCCGCCTTGAGAACTAGCTGTCCTGCAGCAAAGGATCTAGGCTTGACCTTCCTGCCATAAGTTTTGGCCATGGATTCTTGATACCTTTGCATGTTGGCCTTAGCCAGTTCTCTAATCTCATCCACAACCTCCAGCTCAACCAACCTTTGCCTTCCACAAATGACAAATGAGCTGTCCAAATCAGTGGAGGCTAAGATTCTTGCTGTTGGCTTGACAATTTCGACCGGCAGGATAGCTTCAGCACCATAGACTAGAGAATAAGGAGAGAAACCAGTAGAGGATCTAGGATGGACTCGGTAAGCCCATAGAGCATCAGGCAAGTGGGTGGTCCAGCCTCTCTTGTACTCGTAGACCATTTTGCTTAAAATTTTGAGCAGCACTTTGTTGGTTGCTTCGGCTTGGCCAATTCCTTGAGGGTAATAGGCCGTTGACCTTCTATGCCTGATTTCATAATCATCTAAGAGCTTGCTGACGTATTGGTTCACAAAGGGAGTGCCATTGTCGGTGATGATTCTGTGGGGCACTCCAAATCTACAAATGATTGCTTCTTTGATGAATCGGGTTACAGCAGGACCAGTTGCCTTTCCCAAAGCTTCTGCCTCTACCCATTTTGTGAAGTATTTTGTGGCTACAAGGATCCATATTTTCCCATCAGATGCAGGATGAATTGGACAAATCAAATCTAGCCCCCAAGTGTGGAAGGGCCAAGGAGTTCGCATGTTTTTGAAGTGCCGAGGGGTGAGTGTGAATCGTTCCCCCATGGAATTGGCAAGTTGAGCATCTTTTGACATACTCTTTGGACTCCTTTTTCATTTGAGACCAATAATATCCGCATGATATCGGCTGTTGGTAGAGCTTCTTCCTGCCTTGGTGCTCTCCACAATCACCAGAATGGATTTCCGCCATGACTTTGATAACTTTTGCGGCAGACAAACATCTCAATGGTTCTCCAGTGAACCCTTTTCGAAACAAGATGCCATTGTCGACAAAGAATCTCGCTGCAGATCTCCTGAGGGCATATGCTTTCTTTGTATCCTGCGGTAGGACACCATGAATCAGGAAATCCAAGATTGGCGCCAATCTTTTGCAGCATCTAAGGAAATGCATTCTTTTTCGCCGAATGTTGAGCTGCAACTCTCACATCCATGCTGAACAGTGGATGCGTCTTTCTTCATGTCTGGCCAAAAGTAGCCCAGTCTCTGCAACCTTCGATAAAGGCTGATTTCAGGAGCTACGCCGCAAGACTTCTCATGAGTTTCCTTGAGGACGAGCTCTGCTTCTTCTTTCCCAACACATCTTGCAAGGATTCCTCTAGGCATTCGACGATACAACTCCCCATTGATCAAAGTGTAGTCCTTAAGTTCTTTGATTGATGGGGAATTATCAGACAATAAGGCTTTCTCGATGAAACTTCTCCAATCTTCTCTTTCAGCTGTGGGCCCTTGCTTGGGCTGATCTGTAACTGGGGAGACCCGCCTGACCACCTCAAATTGGGCAGAATCGCCGGAAAAGATGAGCTTTGATCCCAAGGTGGCTAGAGAGTCGGCATGTCGATTCTCCCCTCTCTGTATGTGAACAATCTCAAAAGTCTCAAACGACTTTTCTAGCTCTCGTGCCATGGCTCTATAAGGTGCCAAAGTGGGCTCTTTGAGTGCGAATTCTCCATTCACTTGGCTAATCACCAAGTTCGAATCGCCTTTGACTCTCAAATGCTTGATTCCCTTTTCTTTGGCAGCCAAGAGACCAATGAGATAAGCCTCATATTCAGCAATGTTGTTCGAGCATGGAAAGTCGAGCTTGTAAGACGAGGTGAAAGCTTGAGATTTTTCATCCAATATTACGATTCCAGCGCCTCCCCCTTCTGCCGTAGAGGACCCATCAAAATATAAAGTATGGTATTGCACCGATTCTGCAGTCAAGACTTGCTCTTCCATCCCTGGGATTTCTTCCAATAGAGTGGCACTATCATCACCTGGGAATTGAGCAAGAAGATCTGCTACGGCTTGTCCTTTGATAGCATAAGGATTGTGGCAGGAAATGGAGTATTGCGACAGTTGTAGCAGCCAGTTGGCCAACCTCCCTGACAGAGATGGCTTCGCTAACAAATAGCGACACGAAATAGTGTCGCAGCTTTTGAGAAGCATAAATCAGCGCCAAGCACATTCTTTCAACTTTTGGATACTTCTTTTCAGCATCCTGCAGGGCTCGGCTGATGTAGTAGATTGGGCATTCTATTTCCTGCTCATCGACTTGTGCCAATAACCCGCCAATGGCTGTGTCTGTCATGGCCAAATAGAGTCTCAATGGCTTTCCTGCAGTAGGAGACTGCACTGTTGGGAGATTCTGCAATTGCTTCTTCAAATGAATAAAAGCTTCTTCATGATGGTGCTCCCATTCGTATGGCTTCCCTTTCTTTAACAAAGGGGTGAAAGTGGTAGTGTTAGCCGCAAGGCCCGGAATGAACCGCCGGATGTAAGATAGCCTTCCAAGAAAGCTTTTCAACTTTTTGACATTGGTAGGCCTCTTCATCTCTGTGATAGCATCTATGCGGCTTTGTTCGACATTGATTCCTCGCTTGTGGACAAGGAAACCAAGAAAGTTTCCTGCGGGAACTCCAAAGGCACATTTGGCTGGATTCATCTTGAGTTTGTAAGCAGGGCAACGGCTGAATACCCTTCTTAGAGCATCGAAATGCCCTTCTCTTGTCTTTGATTTGACCACCACGTCATCCACATAATCTTCCAAGTCTTGATGCATCAAATCGTGGAAGATGGCAGTCATGGCACGCTGGTAAGTGGCCCCGGCATTCTTGAGGCCGAAGGGCATCACCGTGTAGTAGAAATTGCCAATAGGTGTTCTGAATGCTGTCTTCTCGGCATCCTTTTGAGACATTTTGATTTGATTGTAACCACTGAAGCCATCCATAAAGGAGAACATGGCATGTCCTGCTGTAGAATCAATGAGGACATCCATGTTTGGCAGTGGAAAATCGTCTTTGGGGCACGCCTTATTCAGGTCTCTGAAGTCCACGCAGCATCTGATTTTGCCATTTTTCTTCTTTACAGGAACTATGTTGGACAACCATGTTGGATGTTGAATAGGCCTTATGAATCCTGCGGCTAAGAGCTTTTCCACTTCTTCCTTGATTTGATCTTCTACAGCAGGATGGAACTCTAGCATGCTGCTTGACTGGCTTAACATCTGGCCGAACATTTAACGAGTGGGCCACCATTGCAGGATCTAGGCCTGGCATGTCCTTGTAGCTCCATGCAAAGACATCTTCATATTCTTTCAAAATTTTGACAAGTTGGTCCTTCTCATCAGGGCTTAGAGAAGAACTGATAGACACACAGTGCTGTGTGGCAGGATCACCACTGATATCAACAATCTCTAAAGGTTCGTCGACTGCAACAGATGGCTCTTCTGGAATATTTCCTACCGCATGCTCGGAACTCACAAGATTGCAATCATTACAGCTACTGGTGTTGGGATCTCCTTGGGGATCTTTAGGAGACCCCGCGTACCTTCATAAGCGATAGACCACCTTCCCATCGGGATAGACAGTCTTGCGGCACTGTGGTGAAGGTTGCGCTCTCTTTTACTTATTGCGATCAAGCATAGCTCTA
Source organism: Corchorus capsularis (assembly GCA_001974805.1). Taxonomy (NCBI): domain Eukaryota; kingdom Viridiplantae; phylum Streptophyta; class Magnoliopsida; order Malvales; family Malvaceae; genus Corchorus; species Corchorus capsularis. The sequence goes on from AWWV01016465.1 coordinate 26,990, forward strand.
AGATCCCAATTTGGATCATCTCGAATGTCTTCCCATCGGGGTAAGGGAATACCAGTCGGCTTAGCCACTCGGGCACCATGGGCAGGTGCGAGTTCATCGAAGAAGGACGCTTCGGCATAGTGAGCTTCTGTTTCGTCAAATGGAGTGGCGTTGGCTGATAACTTGAAGACTTTCCCATTCAATCTGCCCTTCACACATTGATGGTAAGTGGAAGGGATAATCTGATGCTTGTGCAGCCAAGGTCTTCCAAGTAGGATGTGATAAGAAGTCTCGGCATTGATGACATGAAAACAAGTGAGAGATTTTATAGGACCGACTTGCAGGTCCAGCAGGACATGACCCAAGGTCTCTTCAGTTGAATTGCCAAAGCCATAAATAGTCATCGTAGCTCTAGTAATTCTGTGCTTGGGTATTCCTGCTGCTACAAGGTTGTGGATGGATATGAGATTCAATGAAGAACCCGTGTCCACCAAGGCCCTTCTGACCTTCACATTGTTGATTACAGCTGTAACATATAGAGGGCGTCGATGATCATGTTGATGCACCTCTATATCTTCATCGGTGAATGTAATGGCATTGGTAGCTTCCAGCACTGTCCTGCTGGTCTGAGCTGCAGCGGTGAAACATGCTTCACTTTCGGATTGTGCAGCGATGGTGATGAGAGCTTTGGTAGCTGCTCTTCTAGCTTCAGGATTCAACCCAAGATGGTTAAAAAGGTTCTTGAAGCGGTGACTCTTTTGAAGAGTTCGAATGGTAGTCTCTTTAAGCCACTGTGGATGACGACTGCCACAGCCCCCTGTGCTTGGTGACGAGGCAATGGATCATCGTTAATTCTTTGAGCTCTTTCCGGCAATTCTAGAGTTCCATCAGCGATTCTCTTGTGAATGATTCTTCTCAAGGATTGGCAAGACAGAGTGGAGTGGTGGACATATCGATAGAGACGGCATTATTGAGGATTCTGCTTGTCTTGCTCAGTCGGTTCTTTGTTAACCTGATTCTGCCGCAGGACACCATCTGCCAACCACTGGTCCACAAGTGCGTTAACTTCTGCCGTAGTAAATGGAACTGGCGGTGCCTCTTCTCTTGGCCTTTTTTGATTAGGCCTGTTTTTGTTGTTTCCTACCGTAACAAGAGTTTGATGCCCCTGTGGTTTTTCACCTCTAGAGGAACGTGGGGCAGACACCTTAACGGATTGGGCTGTCTTCCTTGCGGCATCAAGGAGCCTTGCAAATTGACCAATGCCCAAGTTCTCCAGCACCGCACGAAAATCTGGCAGTATGTTGTGGATACAAATCTCCACTAACATAGATTCTGGATTTTCTTCATAGCAATCAAGAGAGAGGTCTCGAAACCTCTTTACAAAGTCGACAAGGCCCTCAGATGGCCTTTGGTTGGTATTTTGGAGCTGCAGGAGGGTGATCCTCTAATCATTTTGAAAGTATTTCCTGCAGTACTTCTCTGCCATTTCTTCCCATGAGTTGATGGACCCGGAAGGCAAGGTAGTATACCATGTGTAAGCACGTCCAATGAGAGACTTGGAAAATTCTCTAAGACAAAGTTCCGGGTTCAGGGAATAAGGACCCATAGCATCAAGGAACTTGCCGACGTGCTCCACAGCGTTGCCTCTTCTGCCATCATATTGCGGGAAAGTTGGAGCTTCATAATTTGGTGAATAAGGCTTGTCCACCAAATGCTTCGGGTAAGGGGATCCTTCATGAAGATGAAAGAGGGACGAGAGAGCTTCGCCTTTTCCTTCTCCAACAGGGTGGTGAGATCAGACAGAGTAGCATAGCCTTGGGAAGGCTCATTCTGCTGCTGGGTTTCGGTGGTGTTTCCAGCAGGCATATCGCCACCACCAGGTGGAGTAGGGCGTCGGCTTCCATCGTGGGACTGACCCCCATTAGCGGCGCGAGCTCTGGTCTCTCGGATAGCCTCGAGCAGCTCGATTTGGCTTTGATAAATGCCTCGGGCTAATTCCACCATGATTTCAGCAGGAGTCGGTGGGTCTTGTTCATGCGCAGCTGAGTCTCCTTGCTGCTGGTTTGAGGACTCTTCTTGTTCCTCATGAACATCTTCAACGTCAGCAGGAGGATTCTGGTTCTGTCGGACAGCTCTTGGTATCGCCATTTTTGAACTTGGATGAAGACCTTAAAAATGGGTCCCCAGTGGAGTCGCCAGAAAATGTGTGAGTCTTTTTGTGTGAAAGCAGGCCTGGGTCGGCTCTTAATGGGTTCGGGCCCAAGCCCAAATATCCCAGAAGAGATATTGGTTTAAAGGTGAGATTGAGACCAAATTTGAAAGCACAAAACGCTGGTTGCTATTCAAAGAACAATTCCAGGAAATGGTTAAAACAGAAGATGAACTGAGGAAGATGAAAAAGATGAGCAAAATCCCAGAAAATGTACAACTTTGCAAGAAAATGAATCTGAAAAACTTCTTTATTGATTAAAGACTTATGGGAAACAGATTGGGTGTGTGATTTGGGAGAAAGAAGAAAGAAACATTTGAGAACAATGGAATCGAAATACAAGATTTTGACAGTGGAGGAAAACACTGATTTGGAGAAGATGAAGACTGGTTTCCTTATTGTGTTGGGCAGAAATTTTAGGGTTCTTGAGAGACTCTTGATGAAGATGATGATTCCTGTATGAAGTGATGGATGTTCATGTGCGTATTGTGTTAGCTGCCATTTTTGCTGTTAATTCCCCCTTTTTATAGCTCCTCTTCGGACTGGTCGAAAGCTTTGTCCGATGGTCTCTAAGGCTCTTGCTTTTTGATTGATGCAGTGTTTAGGCCTTAGGTCCAAGGTGAAGAATCTTCTAGTTTGAGGAAAGCAACGATGGCCTCTTTTAGTCTTGAAAACAATCTCCTCTCTTTGTATTCATATGTCTCTATCGTCGGCGGCAACATCTCATTTGGTTTGCCGAGGTTTCCTCCAAAGTCAAATTTGCTTTGCCTTTTGATTCCACTTTCTGCACCCTAACCGAGTACCCCATTTGTGTTAAGGAGCAACCTCCAAGCATGGTTACTCCTCTCAAAGAAGGTAATCGGAGGAGCATCTTTCCTCTTTTGTCTTCCAAGCCACATCTCCCAATGAGTTTCCCGCTGTGGGCTTGGTCCACAGTAGCCCTTAGACCTGCAATGAAGAGTAATTAGCACTTAATCCCTGCCATAAATGGTTAAATATAAGGGAATTTGAAATCAAGTAAAATGCTTCCCTTAGATGCTTTCCTCTGCGGGAAACTGTCATGCTGCAGCTAGGAATTGAGTTTTGTGCCTTTTGTCTTCATGCCTTTGTTGTGTGCTTAGTTGGCAAGGCCCCATCGTTTTGGGCCTTCCTTGGGCCGAAAAGTGGACTTTGAAATGCAAGCCCCCAAGTGTGATGTGTATGTGATATGGGCTTTATCATGTGTGTATAAATAAAGGAATATTTGATAAGGCCCATTAAATATTTAGGGACCATTGTCATATAGAGGAGAAAATTGCCCCTGTGTTATATGTGTTTGGGGACTTTATTATAGATGCCTCTGTGTTTAGGGACTTTAATATGGATGCCCTTGTGCTTGAGGACTTTGATGTAGATGCCTCTGTGTTCGGGGATGAATACCCTTGTGCTTGAGGACTTTTGAGAGAGGTGCCTCTGTGTTTAGGGATGAATACCCTTGTGTTTGAGGACTTTTGATATAGATGCCTCTGTGTTTAGGGATGAATACCCTTGTGTTTGAGGACTTTAATTATTGAGTAAAAGTAATGGGCTTTTATGTGTGTGAAATATTTATGGGCTCATTTACCCAATATTTGTGTGTGTGTTTGGTTAGGCCAAAGAGATATATGTGTGAGTGAAATGAGAATTGGCCTAACCTTTGAGTGTGTTTGAGGAGGCTTTATGGATTTGGGCCCTCCGAATTTTGGCCCCTAACAATGATAAATAAAAACAATACAAAAAAAAAAATATAGTTGTTTCTTCTTTTCTTTATAACATTGCATTTTCCTTTCCTCCACTTCACAAGATTGAGAGAGGCTTAGGACAAGCTTAGGGTAGTCCTAGTCTTAATGATTAGTAACTTGCAGGATGCTGGAAATTGGATATTAACAGAATGTGCCCCCTAAACTCAAGGCTAAACACCATTAATTGGTGTAAGCCAAAAAAGGGTCGAAGGGCATAAATGCAAAAACAGTGTAGCAACATCAAACCAGACAAAGAAACAAGCAAAGGCTATCAAACAAGCATGCACCCGAGCGTTGAAGGTCTTTTAAAAGACCTCATGTGCAAGGCTGTGCATGAGAATAATGGTGGGAATGGCAACTAGGTTAGAAAGCATAAAGCAGGGGAAAACGAGCAAGCCAACTAAGAGTCTCACAACAGAACGTATGCAAGAAAAACAACAGGCATGAGAGACATTTTTGCTCTCGGCTGAATTGGGAAGGGGATTCAAGATCAATTCCTGGTCCCCAAAAACCAGTACAACCTTGAAACCATGCAAGACAACATCATAGGCAAATCAAGGTAGAGCATTCTCACAAGAACATCCATTCAACAATATTCTCAAGACCACAAACAGTTTTCAAAGCAAGTCAAATTCAGCCACAACAAAGTCAAGCACATGACAATCTTCAGATTCAAAGATCAAGGCAGAATGCTACACGTTCAAAGTGACGAATCAAAATCATAATCATTGCAAATTAGCTAGGCAAGTTGAGCATGGATAACAAGTAAAAAAATTAGATTGCAGCAGCAAGATTCAAGTTCAGAGGCAAAGTCGCAGACTTCACACATTCAAGCATTCAATTCCTTTGAATTAGAACAATAAGGTTAAAATTTAAGGTGACCAAATACATCAACAACACATCAACTGATCAACAAGTTGGTTTAAGCCATCAGATGCTTTGTAATGAGAAAAATACATTGGATAAAGTTTGGGATGGCAGCAAGCAAAGACCTTAAGATCAAGTCAACGCCCATTCATGACCATTCATCAGGATTGGATTCTCATGCCAAATGACTAACAATTAAAGAAAGGCAATGGCAAACAATGAAATCGCAGGGTCATGTCAACAAGTCAAAGTCATTATATATGGTTCAACGAGTCAAAGTTCCATCACAGCAGATTTCACCAAAAAATCACATAAGAAGACAAAGCAGCTAAAGTTCACCAATTCAGTGAATTAGTAAAAACAAATGAGCAACAGAAATTACCTAGCCTCCCACGATAACTCCACAGGTCCTTCCTCTACCTGATTCCAATTTTGAATTGCACAAGCAAACAAAAATTTTGTTAGCAGAGAGAAAAGAAGGGAAAATCGAAATTAAAAGAGGATAATTATTAGAAATTATGGATTTACCTAAAATACCAGAGAAAGGTTCGGGGAAGCCGATTGAACTTGCCAACTCACCAAGCCTCATCCTAATCCATTGAAAACGAATGGCACATGAGGTAAATAAAAAAGCAGGGAAATTAGGAAAAAATGAAGAAAAATCAAAAGTGGTTGAAAGGGATAAGACTAAAAACTAGGGTTCGGGAGGACAGGATATATAGATCATTTTTCGCCTCTCTGGTACGGATGGATAGGGAGAGAAAATCTGGGTAGAAACGTAGGGTTCTTCGATCTCTCTTTCTCTCTCCAATTTTCTGAAGTTTTCAAGAAGCAAAAAAGGAACGATAGGGATAAGACGTTTGATACCTTAACGAGAGCAAAATCCTTGCTTAAAAGGATCATTCGCACTCTGTTCTTGGTTTTAAAACTCGAAATCAAGTGTTTTTTCTTTGAATTAAGTGGGGGTTTTAGGTTTTCAATGGTGAGGATCTCAGATCTGGTGTTAGTTTGAAAAAAAAAAGGCTTTTTGTTCGAGTTCGGTGAAGGAATCAGAAAGGAGAAACACTAGTTTCAGTTGAGAGAAGCAGAGGCGGAAAGGAAAAGAGGAAGAAGAAGAAGAAAGGAAACGATAAAAGGGAGCTATTCGGGTGAAACAACACTGTTTTCTGTAAGTTCCCTTTCAATTTCTTCAGTTTAATCCACTTTGTTTAAATTGGCTGCTATTTGGGACTGGTTTTGTTTGTTTATTTCAATTTTGGGCTTGTTTATGCTTAATTGTTACAATTTGAGGCCTACTTTTTTATGTTTGTGATAAATATGCTAGATTTAAAATTTTTATAGTCTTAAATAGGCTTTTCCATGCTATGTTAAGTAAAAAACCCTAGCTTGCTAATTTTTATAGTTGAAATCTTGAATATTTGTTAAATGATTGTGTCTTAATTTAAGATATTTGGATTAGGTTCAAATTTATGGTCATGAGTGATTTTAAAATTAAGCATTTAGTTTAAAGATTAGATTTTTGTTCAAATAAATGGCTTAAATTAGTATGTTTGTTAATTTTTGTTCGTAAATAAGTAGATTTTAGGGTTTAAGGGTGTTCATTTGCTAAGTTTGAGATGTATATGGTTAAAGATAGAACCTTTAATTGAAAATGGCTAGTAAATGCTCAAGCTTAAACTTCTATGTCAAAATCAATTTAGAATTGAAGTTTTTTGTCTAATGATGAGATTCTTTTAAGTTCATATTAACTCAAAGTGATTCTTTGGTTCCATTTTGAGACTTTTTTAATTGGAAAAATTAAAACTTTAGCTCAAAGTTTAAAATTTTGAATTTAAATTAGCTTGGAAGTTTAAAGACCATTTTTGAGTTAATTTTAATTTGAAAATATAATTTCGAGCTAAAGAATTTGATTTTTTAAATTGAAAGTGACTTAAAAGGGGATTGATGAATTAATTTGGATTAGTATCTACTTAAAAATTAAGTCTTTGGTTAGAGATTCGGTCTCCTTTAGGTTTGAGTTAATTGGGAAGATGATTTTAGGTTTCCTAGGTTTTATTCAATCAATTTAGTCCTTGGTTTTAAGTTTGCTTTATTAATTGATGCACTTTAGCTCTTATTTGTGAAATCTTGTGTTTCTTTTGCTCCTGAATATCGCTGATTATTTTCCTTAGTGTGCAGGAGGTCCCCAGTTTGTCCGATCCTTAAGCTTATATTTCTTTTCACTTTAAAGTTTTAGTTTACGGCTTAAATTAGCCTTTGGGATTTGTAATAATTTAATAGTTAGAATTAAAATTAGAAAGTAGACACATGCATGCCACGTTTATTTTCAGTTAATTACAACCGCTTGCATTTCATGCTACTTTAAATTAGTTGACAATCGTAACCCTTCCGAAGAAGGGGCATTCAGGAGTGGTCGAGGTTTTGGGAATCTCTGAATGTCCCTGAGGATGAGACAGTTCTTCTCGGGATGCGTCGGAGTTCCGAGCATATATCCCAGGTAGAACTTTCAATAACCCGGGTTACGTGAGTCAACTTTAAATAACCGGATTTTGCATTCATCATTTGCATTCATGCATTAAGTAGAAGTTAAGTAGAAATTAAAGAAAAATCCAAAAAAAGAAAAAATGAGAAAATTAAAAGATGTAATAAAAAGTGTTTTTCAAAAAATATTTTAAAAAAAATCATGTTCTCTTATTCAGTTTTCAAAAGAGATTAAAATTGGTAATCAAAGAGTTTTTCAAGGTAAGCATTTTCAAAAAGAATGTTTTCTATTTAAGTAATTCAAAGAGAAGACTTTTGGAAAATAAATGTGTTTAGCAAATCCAAAAGAAGACTTTTGGAAAATAAATGTTTTAAAAATCCAAGACAAGACTTTTGGAAATTAATAAAATTGATCAAGTTTTGGAAAAAACAAAAAAAGAAAATAAAAGGTTTTATCACAGCATTTTCAAAAGTTCTTCCCGGTGCGGAAGATTCAACAAGAGAACAAACAGTGAAAGAGAATCAAAAACAGAATTCTTCGATCATATTCTTCGAATTCTCGACATAGGTTTGAAAAATTGATTTTCTTTTCTTTTATAACCCTTTCTGATAATAATTAAGATAAAGCAACCTTTAATATTAAACCCGTTAGATTTAGTTTAGACTAGAGGTACCGTCGTTTGATGGGCGTTTTGGGGGTGCTAATCCTTCCCCACACGTGACCGACTCCCGAACCCAGGTTTTTGGTTCGTAGACCGTAGAATTAGACTTAGTGTGTCTGTCGTCAAGCATGGTCCATTAGGTCTAATAACTGTAGGTGGCTAATCACACTAAGGTAAAAAAGATTAGTGACGACTCCTTTTTCCAAAGTCGTTTCGACAGGGTCCCCCGGACTTGAACGTTTCGACACTAATTCATGAGGAAATAAACAATAAGCAGCCTACAAAATCCAACAACCATCAAAGTCAGGAACAAGTTATACGAATACCTTTTCTGAAATAATCACCAGATTTTTTTTTTTCACATCATCAACTTCTTCTTTGCCTCCGTTTTCATCTTCCTCTTTCGAGGACATCAGAGGTGCTCTCTTCAAAATGAGACTTGTACCACTCGGAATCAGAAATTCCTCTTCCAGATATTCTGCAAGACACGTTTAATTAACATTTAATTCAATTTCGAAACAATATAACTTAAATGTACAGAAGATAAATCAAATCGGAGAGGACTAACCTTTACCAGTGGTGGAATCAAACAAATGGAGATAATCTCTGGAGGAATGCAATCTCTTCCTTTCCGCGATCCTGGATCTCAAATCTCGAACCGACATTGAATCCCACGGAGAAAAGTCCACATACTTAGAATCAAGTGAGCTCCGGAATCTAATCCGAACCGACATGGCTGATTATCAAAGATAAATTCATCAAATTAGGACATAGTGTTGTAGACACACATTTTTGGCATGTATCCTTAAATTAGATTAAACTGTTTCTTAATTTGCATCAGGTGTGTCTTGGTCAACTGCTATTTTGTTTTTTCATTTTTGGTAAATTGGTCCATATTTTCTTTAAATCGCATTGCATTTCATTTTATCTTACATGAATATGTCATATATTCTATTATTTTCATTCAACTATCTAAAAATCTTTTCTCACTTTATTTTACTTTATCCTTATCAAAGCATATCTAGTTACTTTGTAAGTTTTTACATTAGCATATCATACTCTCATTTCGCATAATAAAGCATTTTCAGAGCACTCATCACAAACATATGCACTCTCACATTCATACACTGCATTGCATTTAATTGCAACACTCAAAGTGAATTTAACATACACAGTTAGTTCAATAGCATGTATCTTAGGTACCATCACATTTTAGTTCATACAACCATCACTTGCACATTTTCAATCAACATTCCCAACATAAAGCTTCTCCATTTGGCATTCGGTCACTTTGCAATTGTATGACAGAGTCCATTCACCAAAAGAAAATCGAACAAAACATGGCAACAACAAGAAAAAAAAAAGGAAAAAGGCATGTTCAGAACTTCAATATTAACAAACATATTTCTGCATATCCATCATTCTCCATTCACATTAAATTTCCAGCATACAGTTTCTGTCATTTTTTTTATCTCATTTCAATTATAAATTCAACATATATTCCATCATTGCATTTTCTAACAACTTCATCACTGTAATTTGTTCACATATACTGCATTTTTGTACACACTTCCATAGACAGCTTCCTCAAACAGCCAAGACATTAAAAGAATTCACTTATTCACATAAATTTGGAGGGGAAATGGGCAAGGAAAGTTACCTCGTTTAAATTGGGCCAACTGACGTGCTCCTTAATGCTAAGTTGGCATTTGTTGCCACTACATCCACCCTTGCCAGCTCACTTTTTTAGCCACCTCAGCTTTGCCCAAGTCAAATCAGAGTCGGTTCCCCAAGCTTGCAAACAGACAAAAAAAAAAACCCAAGAATTGCAGCTCAAATACCCCACACGTGCAACAACATTTTACTTGCAGAAAACAACAAAAAAGATTAGAAGTGGGAAACCAAAAAAGAATGAGGAAGCTTCCTCCTCATTTCGGGAGTGAGCATAAAAAGAGGAGAACACGATTTGAGAGGGAGGAGAACAGATTTTTAGAGATTTTTAGAGAGAAGCTTCAAGGGTTTAGAATAAAAATCTTACAACATGTTTGGTTCACTGTAAGTAATTTAGGGGGAATTGAATTATCAATTCAACCGAATATAGTGGGAATGAATTGAGAAGTAATTTAATTTTCATTTGTTTGGTTCTTTACGCGTAATAAAGAGGGAATATGTTTCATGAATGAATAATAAAAATTAAAATACCATTAATACCTTTTCTCATCCTTTCTCTCTTCTTCTTCTTCTCCTGTGTTCCAAACTGATTCCCCTTTAAAAGAGCAAGCCCTAGCCAGTCTTCTACAATTCCCCTGTCTTCGCCGTCAGACTCTTCCCAAGCCCCCCCCCCCCGGCGTTGCCGTTGCCGTCGTCGCCCTTGTCTCTCTTTCTCCTTCCTTCTTTTTCTTTCTTCTATTTATTTCTCTCCTCTACTTTCTTTTTCTTTCCTTTCTTCACCATGGGCTTCTTCCCCGCCACCGCCATCAGTCCCCTTTACCTTGTCGGCAGATCTTAATTGCTTTGAAGTTTAAACTTCGTTTTTTCTAAGAATAATAAATTTGGATTTTTGACTTGGAAAAACAAAATCTTTTGTCTTTGAATTCAAAGAATATTGGATAAAATTAAAAAAAAAAATGTAAGAATTCTTAACTATTTTTCATAAAAGAACACAAAATCACCTTCTAAAGAGCCAACAATGGAGATGGAGAGAAGCTGTTGAGAGAGATAAGTTGAAGGAGATGAAGAAGATAGAGAAAAAGAAAAAGGGGTAGTTTTGGGAGAAAATGCAAAAGTCAATTACAAGAATCACTGAATTGCAAATCAGAGGGGTGTGAGCCGATTTGTAATTACGGGAGATCCCGTAATTGGCTTTGCAGCTGAATTTTCAATTCGGCAAAAATGGTGAACCAAACTAGTGAATTTGTAGGGCCCACCGAATTGGCCTGTAATGAAAAATGAATTCCTACCAACCAAACACACTGTTAAGGTTCTAGCAGTTCATCTTTTCCAACAAAGAAGACCAAAAACACAATTTTTTTAGTTTATTTTTCAGTTCATACATCTTTATTTTCTAGCAGGGGCTTAAAAAAGCTTACCTCTCTTGGAGTTTTGCAATACAAGTTGAAAGGAGGAGGACAAGTAGTCATCTCAAACTCTTTTCTGGTCTCTATCCATTTCTATTTTTCCTTTTTTAGTTTTAAATTTTCGGTTAGGGTTTTGAATCAATTTGGGAACTTGGAGGCTTAGGTGTTTTTGGTTCAAATTAGAAGAGGGGTTTCGAAGAAGGGAGAGGGGAGATCAATTTAAAGTTGGATTCGGGGTTATCCCGGCGGCAGAGTTTAGGTTTCGGGTTAAGATGGTTGGCGGTTTTCTATGATTATGAGTTTGCAAAAGTGAAAGGAAGGAGGAAAGAGGAGGAGAATCGGCTGCGGTGGGCATTTGGTCGGTGACTGGCACTGGCGATGAGGCGTATGAAGTAGAAAGAAGGAGGCAGCGCTGCAAGGGGTAGGAATTAGGAGGAGTCGGGGTCGAGTTAGGGATTTGAGGATGAAGAAGAGAAAAAAAAAGAAAAAAAAAGAATGAAAGGGGACGGGTTACAGAAGAAACATCATCGTTTAACAATGGACTCGACCCAAATCCGACTTGGACCCGCTAGGCCCACTTCTATTGGTAACATCTATTTTCTGACTTTGGGTTTATGGTTTGGGTTTTCATTTTATTTATTTGGACTGTTATGGACTGTTGATTCCTTTTTATCATTTGGGCTTTAATAATATGATGATAAGATTTGGGCTTTAGCTTTTAGTTGTAAATTTGGATTTTTTTTGTTTTATTTATTTGGGTTTGATTTTTCTATTAATATGTGGATTCTGAGGAAATTTGGGCTTAAGGTTTTTTAAACACTAATTTCATTACAATATAGGCTTATTTCTTTAAAATGGAATAAAACTGGACTTAGAAATTAAGATTTGCTTCATATACATTCATGTTTAAATTCTATATCTATGTTTCCTTATATTGTTGATTATGCCATGACATTTGAGATTAAAAAAAAAACCTGATTCGTTAATGGAATGATTAATTGGGATTTAGATAATCTTTGTCGGTCTTAATTCATCTTTCCAAGGCTTGGAATATCCGGATGGGGGTCTTAATCAGTATGAGTGGGGGGTGCCTGGAAGGTATTCCTCGTATAATTATTTGATAAAAATTTGCATTTAACCACAAAACATGCATCACGTGCATTCATGCATCTAGGGTTTAGATTTAGTAATTTTCAATAAATTGTTAGGGAAAATCCAAAAAAAAAGGAAATTGGAAATGAGATAGAATAAAGCTATTTTCTCCAAAATTAAAAAAAAAAAGAGTTCGTGCTTGAGAATTGTTCTCTTTTAGTTTTCAAAGATAAAAAAAAAATCAAAAAAGAAAGAACTGAGTTTTTTCAAAATTAAAAATGAAATGGTTTTCAAAATCCGAAAAAAAAATCAAAATTCAAATATCAAAAAGAATTTCATTCAAGGTTTTCAAAGTGGGAAAGCTCCTATCAAGTTCTCAAAGTGGGAAAGTTCCCATCAAGTTTTCAAAGTATTCAATTTAGATCTTTTCAAAGTGAGAAAGTTCACATCAAGTTTTTGTAAATATTCAATTTAGGTCTCTTCAAAGTGGGAAAGTTCCCATCAGGTTTTCAAAGCATTCAAACAACATTTTCCAAAAAGAGTCGTTTTCATGGTAAATTTTAAAGAAAATCCTCTCATGAGAAACTCAAAAAGAGAACAAATAATAAACGGGAAAGAAGGACTGATTGAGGGTTTCAACATTGCTTTGAACTCCCAATATTCCTATTTCAAAATCCAAAATCCATTTTTGCTTGCTTATTTGCTAATTTCAAAGGTTAATAGAAGCTCTTAATGGCATGAAAAGACTTAAGTTTTAAGAATAAAGACAATCAATAATAGAAACCCACAGTTAGTTCTAGACTAGTCAGTGCCGTCTTTTTGACGGGCGTCGTGGCCGTGTTAATCATTCCCCACGCGTACCCGACTCCCGAACCATAGACTCTGGTTAGAAGACCGTATAAGGTTTAGTGTCACCTTTGCCAAGCATCGGGTTAACATTAGGCTTAATAATTGAATAGGTGGCTAATCACACCTAGGTTAAAAAAGATTTGTCCCATAGGATCTAGTTTTCTTAAGTCGTTAAACGGTAGGGTTCGAACCCCGGACTCGCATGTTGCGACAAGTGAAAGTGTTCACAATGTATTGTGGGTATTTAAACTAATTTTCTTGAGGCTAAAGTGTTCGCAATGTAGTCTTCAACCTCCCTATTGTTGGATAAGACCATTCACCAGTTCTTGTAGATTTACATAGGGGTGTCTTTTGATCGGTCGTTGATCAAATCACAAAATAAATCCCCACAAACCTTTAACTATTAGTTAGGCCAAGTAGGGGTTGAATCCACAAAGAAGGTGGAAACAAATTAAAGTCAAATTATACTAAAAAAATCTTACCAAAGGGGATTTTTATGGGTTTTCATAATAACTAAACTAAACTAGAAAACAATTAAATAAAACTAAACTAAAGATCTAGAAAACAATTTAAGAAAAACAATTAATTAAAAACATACTTCTTCTCCCATAGGTAATTATTTTGATCAAGTAAATCATGGATCACAGATACAAAGCATGAATTTGACTTAAATTGCAATCAATTAAGTATCATGAATAATTCCAAATCGATATATAGCCTAAGACGTAGACATCAATTTTTATTGGATCTAAGCAACCCTCTTAATATCTTAAACAACTCCATTTGAATAATTGGTATAGGAGAGGAATACTCAACCCTCCAACATGCTAAGAAAACTTAGTCCGCATCTCGCTAAAACTAATTTCTGTTGTTTCTAATCAAGCCATCACCCTGTGAAGAATCATAGAACAAGCATTAAGATTTACTTTTCCGCATGCATGATAAATCAATACCAAACTCATCTACATCTATTTCCATCTCGGCCTATAGATTCAACAAGATTTGGTAATCCCATTGAACCTAGGACTCCTAGAATTACAACTATCACTTGGACCAATATTAGCTTGACTCAAGCTAAATTGAATCTAACAATAGCATTCATACTTATCAAGATAAAGTGGCCATCCAAATCTATCAAAACATGAAAACATAAGATGAAGTACAAGGATAAGAAACATATTCAAACAGAAAAATCAAATTATTAACAATAAAAGTCTCACCATGAATTTATTGATCAAAAATACCTAAGAAAAAGAAGTATAAAGGTTTAGCCTCTCATGGATTGGAGTTTCCAATCCATGAGAGATTGAAAACTTACAAACCAAAGAGGAAAAGAGGAGGAGGCGGTTGCCTCCTCTCCAAACCGCAAACCTAAAGAGAAAAAGAGATAAAAGTTGTAGAGAAAAGTTGTTCTAAGGTTCTAGGAAAGATGGGTATATATAGAGGACGGCCTAAGGTTTAATTTAGAGTTCTAGATGACTTAAACTAACCCTAGGGACGTTCTGGGCTCTTCTCCATGTCTTCAAGTTGACCCAAATAGGTTATATGGGCTTACATTGATCAAAATCGCAATCTGACCAAAGACAGATTTTGTCCGCGAACTTCAGGGGCATTTTCATCCATGAAAACGTCAGATCTGGGCTTCGACCAAAACACAAAAAGTGTAGCTCTCGGAGTTAGCTTTCCAACGCCTATTCATACACTTGATTTGGAGCTTAGAATCAAAAGTTATGGCTATTTTCCCGAACTGTCGCCAAATCTGGAAAGTATTGAAGAGGCTTCAAGAGGAAGTGACATGAGTTGCTGAACTTGAGCGCGTGGACAAAGGCCCCGACTCCACCTGGGCGCCCACATGGTTGCCTTGAGCACCAATGTGGTTTGCCTGAAGACCCAGCTGGGTAGTGTCCCGACTCTACCTGGGTGCCCACATGCTTTGTCTGAGGACCTATGTGATTGGCCTGATCACCCAGGTAGGCAGTATCACAACTCGTCACCTTGACATGTCTTCTTGCCTTGAACTTGTCTTTACTCCTTTGCCTTGAAAACTCTAAGCAATCAACTTTATGACTTTGATAAACATAAAATTGACTCTTCAAGCTCTTCAATCACGAACATGATAGCTCCATTCTTCATCCAAAACATCCTTGGAAAATATTTGTGTCATAAATCATCCAAAAAGGCTCTAAAAATATACAAAATTGATGATTTTGCACTTTTCTTCTCTTCAACACCTATGAACACAAATATAACCAATATAAGGCATAATCAAGCATAAAATACCCAAAAAGCATAGGAAAATGAGCATAAAAAGATGCATAGTTTTGGTCTGATCACCTTTATTTTGACTATATGAGCATTGTAATGAACTCTATTTCTGAGATTTTAATAAAGTCCTAAGAGATCAACTTACCAGAAGGTAGATTAACCCTTTGTGGAACAACAACCAGAGATGTCCACTGAATTGGTTCAACTTTTGCCAGCTGAATCTCAATTTTGGCTGACATAAACTCATATCTGCTTTTGTCAGGTATTATCTGTTCAAAATACAATCATAAAACCACAAAGATAACATGAGCTTTTACGAAAAAGATTCCACACAAAAAAAAAAAAAAACTATTTGTTACTGCTGAACCAAAAAACAATCCACCCTTTCAATATAACATTTTCACTAATTTCCAGTTCTTTTTTTTTCTTGTCTAATTTCCAGTTTAAAGTACAATGTACTATGCTTTGACCTCTGCCATAAAAAAACGCCAATCTGATTGAAGTACAATGGGATGAATATTGGAGCTATCATGTTCGTGATTGAAGAGCTTATGAAGCCAATTTTATGCTTATGAAGGCCATTAAGTTGATTGCTATGACTTTTCAAGGCAAAGGAGCAAAAATGAGTTCAAGGCGAGAAGCCATGTCAATGTGCCGAGCCATGACACTGTCTACCTGGGTGATCAGGCAAACCACATAGGTCTTCAGGTAAACCATGTGGGCGCCCAGATAGAGTCAGGGACATCCATTGTGCGTGCACCCAGCAGCCAGCGTCGACACTCCCTTGTTCTCGTAAGTCAGTACGGAGAGTATCATAAACACTTTGTTCCCGTAATCTTTCCTGTTGGCAGAAACATGATTATGCAAGTTTAATTCAACATTATGTTGATATAAAGGACTTGTCACAAGTTTTTCAGTATCTGATGTATATCAGTTTTTTTTTTGCATACATATAATGTTTTGTTATCAATACCTTGGTGAGCATGGGAATCCATTTGATTTCTTCAGGGCTTCCATATCCCTTTTATGGAAGAAAACAGGCTTGTCTTCCATGGAAGAAGGTGAAGGAAACCATCTTTGAGTAACCCAACAATGTACCAAACCAGGGGTATATTTTGCTATCCAATATGCCAATTTCACAATCGTTCTTCTATAATCCTCTCTTATAAGACTGTTAAGAAAAGAAGGCCACTGATAATTGATTACAGGAACAATCATAGCAACACCTGCTAGCCTGCAGAAACGGTAAGGAATGTAAGTGAAAAATATACATTAGTGAATAATTTCGCATGCATTATTTGTCAAAAAAAAGGGAAATGTAATGTTAAAGTATTTTTTTTTCTTTTCTCAATGAAGGCGTGAACTTGGAATTATACTACTAACTATTTCTAAAAATCCCTAAAAAAACTACTATTTCAATGTCAAGTGTCAACTCACACAAAATCTGTAATTAAGCGGTTTTATTTTCTTTTTATATTTCTTTTATATTATTTTGGCTAATTGCTCAAATAAGAGCCTAACGTTTGCCAAAATGCTCAAATAAGGACCCAATCTTTTAATAAGGTTATAATGTTTGCCAAAATGCTCAAATAAGGGCCAAATCTTTTATTTTGACCAAATAAGGGCCTAACGTTATCGAAAATGCTCAAATAAGGGTCTGACATCAGTTTGGATGACATGTGAGAATTTCCGATACTAGGCCCTTATTTGAGTATTTTCGATAACATTATGCTCTTATTTGGCCAAATTAAAAGATCGGCTCTTATTTGGGCATTTTCGATAACATTAGACTCTTATTTGGCCAAATTAAAAGATTTGACCCTTATTTGAGCATTTTGACAAACGTTAGTCCCTTATTTGAGCAATTAACCTATTATTTCAAACAATAATTCTTTTTATCTTACCAAATTATTTCGATTAAAACGCTTGTTGTTGATTTCACTTGTGATTTTCTACTTTGAACCCTAAATAAATTGAATCTGAATATATCAAAGATCAAAGACTACATATAATGGGAGGATCATTCAATCACGGGTTAATCCGCAATCAAATGAACAGTAAAAATCAATTGAATTTGAGCCGCTCGATCATTTCGATTGACGGAGGGGATTCAGCCACATCAACGGGTTCAAACCACCCGCAACCCACGTCTTGCAGCAGCCCGATCCAGATACGTTTCTTCCCCACGATTACAGCTGCTGCTTTTTGACTCTCGCCCCCATTTTGCGCTGCTGCTTTTCGACTTTCGCCCCGTTTCCGACCCTTGCCCAAGCTTCCAAATCCACGCTTTCAATTGCTTCCTCTGACTTCTTTATGTTCAATCCTTACCAAATTATGTACTACTCCCATGATTTCCTCCTCTTCCCTTCCAATCTTTGATTTGTTTGCTCAATTTTCAGTTCCCTTCTTTCTCCTCTTTCCTGACCTTTTCTCAGTTTTTTTCTCTCTCCCCTTCCTCTTCATTCTTCAAGCTCTGTTTCTCACTTTTTTCCTCTTTGGTTTCCGACCTTCGTTTGGAGAACACGAGCACCGAGGATTTGGATGGGTTACTTATTAACACATTGTTTAACGTGACATACTTTTTATTCTTGAAAGTTTATGATACATGTTTACTTATTTGGGTTTCTTCCATTCTTTGGTTTCTTATTAACATATCTGATATCAGAACTAATGACTTCCTCTCTGGTTGGGCTTTGCTTGCTTTCTGGTTGGGTTCACAACAAAAAACAACTTCCTCTCTTTGTTTAAAGGTATGTTGCTGTTTGGGTTGATGATGAGATCTCCGTTATTTCCTTTTCCATAATCTATTTTAATCTAATTGATATTGTTTTAAATTTGTTTAGAAAGGTGAGGTGGAAATTGACTGAGATGTTGGTTCATGCAGTTTATCTGATTCACAATCTAATTGCTCGAAATGCTAATCTAGATGGTAATTTCTATCATCAAAATCTAAAGTTCTTCATTGAGTTGTTCCTTCGATATTTATGTAATTATTTTTTGTTATTTTGGCCTACCACTCTGCACCGCACGTTCCATTCCAAATTTGCATTCCCGATTTCGTAGACGGCAGAGAAGGAACTGAAGACACCAAGCAAAATCAGCCTCCTCCTGCAGCTACTAAGAAGAAAAGAGACTTTCCAGGAACTCCAGGTAAATAAAGAGGGTTTTGCTTACCATATACATATTGTTTTTAAATTGTTACTGAGAGTGTTAGGTTTCTTTGAAATGGAGTGTTAATTAATACTTGGGTATCACAGTCATTGCGGAGGATACTGTTGAAGCTTACCCTCACTCCCTTTTACTCTTTTGTTTTGTTTATGTTTTGTTTATTAGCTGTTTCAAGTAGAGGGAATCGCTATATAGACTTCCCCTCTCTATTTCTCCCTTTTTTTTCTTTTTTTTTCTTTTTTCACATTTCATTTTTTTATCAAATTGAACGGGAGATGACAAAACAGTGACTTTGCTAGACAGTTTCAATTCTGCATAAATAAAACAATGATGATCAAACTTGTAATTTTGTCTATAAAAATCATCATGGAGATCATATAAGTAATTACCAACCTCTTAATTGCTTCCTTCGTGCTTCACTACTGATCATCTCCATTGTCAATAGAGTTTGCAAGGCTAGGCTTCCAAGACCTTAATATTTTCTAATATATATTTCACATCGTAGGAATTCATGGTCAAATCAAATACAAATAGTTCGAAAGAGAGAAGCTAGAGAAAATGGCCCTTAGAGTTACACATAATTTATGGGGAGATGGGAGTTGGGAGGTTCGGAGGACTCTTCTTGAAACCTCTCATCATAATTGTTGATTGAGGTGTAAGTTGACTTTAAAGTGTTGATTTTCAACAGGTCTCAAAACAGAGTTGTAAGTTGACTTTGAAGTAATTTTAAGGTGTTTCAAGTTTTCAGAGTTGCTAGCTTTCTTCATATTAACATCAAATGAGGTGAGCACTCTAAGGCACTTTGAATTAAGCATTTTGACATTCTTGAACTTCATGGTTGGGGTGGCATGTTCATTGAAATTCATGGTTGGGGTGGCATGTTTGGGCAACAATTTATCTTAGAGATGTCATCTTTTGGTGAATTTTTAGTATGTTATACACTGATAAACAAACTTCAAATCTGGAAATTTTTACCTTGAGATAAGCTTTTGAGGCTCGGATTTAGGGGGCTCGAAATCTTCTGCTCATATGCCAATATTGCGCAATGTGTTTGACAAAACGCCTTAGATATTTATTTGCATTGTTGTACAGATGCCTCTTCCTTCCCTTACCCCATTCCCCTATTTTCAAAATGGTCTTATGCCAATTTTATTGCTGAATCAAATTTGTTGTTTTTCCTTGCTAAAACTCATCAAAGACAGGTGAAAAGATGAAGAAATTGGGGGGAACAAAAGGACATTATTGTCTTCTTCGTTATTAGTCATAAGTGAGATACTATAGATTCTTTATTTGAAATAATTTAGATTGATCATGGAGTAATTGAATCCGTACAATGCTGGATACATCATTGTAAATTAAACCAGCCCAAAGACAATTTGTCTTCCTTAAATTTGACCAGCTCTAAAAAAAATTCAGTTGAATATGCAACAGGTAATGCAAAACAATCTACCCTATTTTTCTTTCCAATGTCCTTTAACACTCTAATGAAGATGATCTTTGATAGGCTTATGCTTCTAATTTCATTGGTTTTAGTTTAGGATGGACATACTAATTTCATAGAATAGTAATTTGGCAATTACAAATTAGCAGTTTATCCGGTTGGTATTTGTTTAGGATGGACATGCTAATTTCATTATATTGTTGTAGTAAAGAGAAGTTGCGATGATCATGAGTGTATGGGAGTATGCTGCTCATTTAAGAAGTTAAGGCTTTGCCTTTTTTCTTTCCATTTTGGCGCATGCACTATATGTTAAAATTTAGTCTGATGATTAGATTTTTCTCTATAGGAAAGTGGTGGATTCCCAATGGGAGCTTCAATGCACTATATGTAAAAATTTAGTCTGCTGATTATATTTCAAGGTCTTCTTATTTCTTATGCTATTTCAGCTTTGAAAAATTTAGCAGCTTGCCATTATCTTTCTTGCCTTTTTTTTTTTCCTTTTTTCAATTCAAATGGCAGGTTTCTAGACCCTAGATAGGTAGAGTTGCAGGAAATAAAGACCCTTATTTTTTTACATTTTGTGAGTATTAGAGTCTGCCTTTATTGACTCTGGAAAGGCCAATCATGGAGTCATTATCAACTATTTCGGCTCTTTTCCTTCCACAAACCATACAGTCTACGACGAAACATGATAGAACTAAAGGTGAAAAACTAATTAGACGTTTTGGTTCATGCACTGACGTATGTACTTGAACTGATATTGGATAGTGAATCACTGATAATGTTTTGATTTCACAGGATGATGTTGAATCAGAGATGAAAGACTCAGACCGTGCTCAAGCAGACAGTGCATTTGTACAATGTAATCCGTAAGGAAGCACTGTCAACAAAACAAAAGGTGCCATGTCTAACTGTTGAAACCTTTTTCCTTGAGCGTAACCTATAAAATCTTGAAAAGTTTCCTTTTTTCTCTGTTTCCTTGAATGGATTTTTACTTTTTTTTGTTGGGGTAATATATAGGATTGCTGTGTTCCAGAAATGTTGATTGTTTATATCTTTATTCCCTTGTCTAGAACATTAGCATTTCTCTGGAGACTGAATTGGTGTTTTAATTATAATTTAAGCATGTCCTATTTCAGACATTGTCATTAAGATCATGTCCTTCCAAGGATGTTAAAAATAAGAAATCTGATTCCTCATCATGTGAAATTTTCATTCATACTAGAACTTTTTTTTTATTATTTTTTTAAAGTTTCTTTGGTGGAGAAGGGTCGTTTGGTGAATATAAAGGTGCAGTCTTTCTTGGGATTTTAGCCAAAGCTATTGAATTGATAATGGCTTCGCTCCTTTGACTGGGTGGTGAAGGGTTTTTTTATCTGGCCTGATTTTGAGTGTGATTGTGCAAACTATTTTCTTAGATGTTTTTAAGGATCATGAACTATACTGTCTGTTTTGACAGATACATTTGTAGATAATAGGAGAAAATCGTACTTTATGTTGTTCTTATACTTGAATTCACCAACATATTGCTATTTATGACTGTTTCTCCTAGATAGCTGGTCATGCTACCTTTTTTTTTTTACTATTTATCTAATGGTGATTTAATTTTGTCTATTGCAGCTGTTAATCCCTGACCTTCCATAGTATTTCCTTCCACAATACATATTGAGGGATTATAGAAATGAACCTCTCTCGACTGACACACAGTACCTCAAAATGTTGCCTTTTGCTACCTGACTGCAGTCGAGGTGTTGGTGCAGACCTAAGGAAATGTTTGGCTTACTTAGTCTTGAAAGGTAATGCTTTGATTGAATTCAAGAGTTAAAATTCTTCTATAATTTATTATTTATGGGATACAATTTCAATGGCTTTCTAAATTTAAGTAACCGTTTTTTTTTTAAAAAAATTCTGATATATTTTAGAATTCCATACTTGGTATAATCATGTTTCTTTTAGTCATGATGTGCAAATTATCACTTCCATTTCATGCATTCCTCCTCTTTAGATCACCATGACTTAATACGTATATTATATGAAATGGAATGCTTTCTTGCCTAATTACAATTCTATATAGTTAAGATTCTATCTTTACTCAATTGAATAAAGACAACCAAAAACAATGATTCATAGGACAACAAAAAAGAGAACTGAGTTCAATAATTATTGAAGAGAACATTCTTTTTTGCCGTCCTATGGATAAAAAAAATGCCAGGGTCAGTGCTTTCTTGCTTCCTAGGATATGAGGGAAGTGAAAATTATTGAGCACATTGAGATGTATATATTGTTGTTGAAAGCTGCTTCCCATTTTATATAATGTTTTGGCAAGAGTTTTATGTTTGTATGGTGGTCTTGTATGTTCTTAGAGATCTCATTGAGGCTTATTCATGTCCAATCTGTGAATTTGAATTTTTATGTTAAGATATTGTCATATAAATTAAGTTCTTTTAAGTTTCTTGCCAACTTAGATGGTTCAAAATGGATAAGGTCGGAATGAACTCATGCTTTGAATGTTAAAGCTATATTGACTTTTTTTTTAAAAAAATCCTTATTAGTTAGTTTACCACAAGTTTGCTAATTTCATTCATTTTGTAATCCATACGAGGTATCTAATTCTTTTAGTTTTGATCTTCAGGTCTTTCTTTGATGTTAACTATTTATGTGTATGGATATTATTTGACCCTAAGATGCATAGGATAGAATGGACAACATTGAAGGAACTACAGGTCTCTGGATATTGCAATGTGCAAATATATTCACCTAAAACATTCTGTATTATCAATTTCATATTCCAGTAGACTGGGTTTTTCTAGATGTGAACTTCATTTTTCTAATAAGAAATCTTTCATACTTCGATTGTGTTCAATGCGTTTCATTTGTCTGTCAGTGTAAATTTTGGATATAAAAAATTTGTTTGGAATTTTGTTTTTTTGCAACACCGAGCCTCTCACATTATATAAATACCGCCAATTGTATAGGGTCTACACTTGGTTTTCGTTGACTTGCTTTGTTAAGAAAGTATGTTACATGGCTACTGATCCATGATATTAGCACAATCATATTCAACTAATCTACTTATTATTATAAGAATCTTTAAAATTGAATGGTTGGAAAGAAGGCAAACATGTTAGTCAGAATACATTGGAGTAAGTGTTGGCAAACATGTATGCATCTTGCAGACTGCTAATCTGTCAAGTTGATGTTGTAGGTTGATAACTTGATAAATCTCTAATGCTTCACCTATCATATTGTAGCCTAATTATGTATCAGCATTGTCTTTATGGATGTTTTTTTGATAAAGGGGAGTTGTTAGGGAACAATGAACTGTGGACAGGATCAATCTCCCTTTGATAGTAACTGAGAGTCCAGGGATAACTTGCAATTGCTTCCTCTCAAGCTTTGGACAATCGATGTTGATATTTGACAACTACCAAGTTACTTCCCAAATGTTTGAAAGTCGACAAAAGTGATGTTGCCATGCTAATAATTCAAATCATATACTCTATTCTAATACTCCAATAGTTTGACATTCTTACAGCCGACCCATCTGCATGCTTTGCTTTCATATATGCTAAAATGATCACCATTTAGCCCCCCTTGGCCGATTACACAAAAATTAGTTAATAGCCAACCAACGTCTTCTCAAAACACGGCCCATGTTTGCACCATTTCACAAGCCAACCTTTAAAGATTTCCCATCCCCACAAGAACTTTCACAATTGGGTTTTTTTTATAGTGCCATATTTAAAGCCCGTTATGGATACTGACATGGATGATTCACCTCCTTTCTTCACAATCGTTTGGTTGTGATTCCAGCAACTAACTTCTGGACTTCCAATAGACGTATGTTTTGCATTGCCCGTGATCCTTGCTATTGTTATTCTTGGGAGTCTCATAACAAACGATATGGTCAAAACCTATGAAATTCATCTAGACTAAGATGCAGTGCCTTTAAATTATCTGTATCACCAAAAAACTGACTCCTTTTTTTTGACAATCCAACAATTGCTATTGCAATGTCAACAAATCCCTTCACCACTAACAAAGTTACAAGACACCTGCCCGCCAAGAAAAAAAAATTGTAACTTAGGATATACTGTAGCAACTTGCTAAATTGCTTCCATTTTTATGCTCCATTGAAAATCAGTTGAAAAAGATATCATGAAGTTATTTTTGTTGTTTTCATACCTATTAATTCCAATCTTAGGCCCTTGATAAACTAAGGATTCTCAGCTTTTGGTTCTTAATCTACATCCTTTCTTTCTTGGGTTGAGCTAAGGCAGTGGATTATTTTTTTCCCTCTTTTTAGAACCCTGATTCCGGTGTGGCCTTTGTTCTGATTCCGGTGTCACTCTCGCTCTTTGCTGAGGAAAGGTAATGATTTCTTTACTTTTGTTTTTTAAGTGAAAACTTTTAAAACTTCCTTGCTATCTAATTGTTTGATATTATGCTTATTAAGTTTTCGAAATATGATTTTTGATCAAAAATATGGTTTTTGCAATGAATATATTATTATGCTTATAAAGATAGATTCTTGCCATATGAAAATCATATGTTCCAGCTAGGTAAGAGAAGTTTTGCCCCTTTTTTTCCTTGTGTAGCAATATAAAAATTGATAATATCTTTGGTATTTAATATGTTATATTTCTTTTGTTAATACTGCAGGAATGTTTCGATGGTTCAAACCTAAAAAGAAAGCTTCTCATTCACACTGGAAAAAGAGATTTATGCACTCACATGAAGGCTGTTGTTAGGTAATAAATCTTTCTTATGGTGTTAATCCTTTTCTTATAGCTACATGCTTTGTTCTTATAGTATCTTGAAGATTTGTCACTTTATCCTGTGCATGTTGTATTCTCATTGTATTATTTCTTATGATGCTTACATATTTTCCTTATATGGCTATTAAGTCTGTTGGTGACATGTTCAGGTTGTCAAAATGTGTCCAAATGGCTTATTTTTATCAAGATCTTGACTCTTTCTTCCATGTAATTACATGATTTACTTTCTTCTTTTTTGAATGCCAGCATGTTGTTTTGGCTTAAGGTTAAAGGAGTAAGTATTAGGTAGTAGGCGCTTGGGACACTTTTCCAATTGTTTGAAATTCCAGCATTGATACGCGTTTTACATTACAAAGGTGAAATACACGTTCAATAAGGTTTCTTTTGTAGAGGATTGGTTGTAACAACCGTTCTTAAATTCTGGTGTGTCATCAGTTTTGGATCTTTTCTGTAGGCAAAGCATGGTATTGGGAAGCAACCTTTTCAGTTTACTGATTTCACTGCAACTGGGATTGAGAAAATCAGACAGGTCTGTCCAATTATTAGATTTGTGTTTATTTGTCAGTCTTATTCTTTAAAAGCTGATATTAACCTATATTGTGTTCTAACAGTTACTTACTTTTACTCATTTCTAATCCCGAAGTTAGTTATCAACTTCCCTGATGTCATGATAGTTGAACCAATGCCCCATTGCGGCGGTATTTGGCTCCTCTCAAACATGAAACACTTTTCAATGCAAGAGGAGGAGCACACTAATCAGGAACTTCGTGTTAACTTCCTGAAGGTTTAACAGGTACGCTTTCTTTGACCTTTGATTCTTATCTTCAAATTGAATTCTCTATACAAGCAATCACAAACCAAGGCAGCCTCACATGTACTCTATAGGTGTCCCTTGAAGATTTCAGCAGCAAGTTATATGGTCTTATGTAGTCTGTAATCCCATTGGGATATTAGAACAATCTAAGTTTTATGGTCTGTATATTTTTGGCCATTCGGTATGGCTTGAATAATTCCCATCTTTGGATCCCATTGGGATACTAAAACAATTTATGTTTTTTTTTGTCTTAAAAAATTTAAGTTTTATTGTGTATATTTTTGGCCATTTGGCATGGCTTGAACAATTCCTATTGTTTGACATGAACAATTTTGTAATTAGCATCTTAATGCTTTAATTAGCTTGCTTTATACAATGTGTCATATGTCTTTGTAAGACATACTTTATTCCTTTGGCTATTGTTCAGGATTTTTTATCCCATAATGATATTGTTTCATCATATCATGATAATATTTTGCTTTCATTTGATAATAGTGATTAATTAATGCACCCTTCTTTCTTATGCTATTTTCCTTATACATTAATGTATTAACCAATCTCTATACATCTATGAACATGGAAGAAACAAGAGAAAAAGAAAGAGCGGTTGAGAAAGAAAGAGGAGACGAGGAAAGGATGAAGAAGAGGCCCAACAACAACAGAAGTCTGCCAAGAGCCCAAACCAATAAACAGCCAAATGCCTCGGCTGAAACTTCTGAATACATATGTCATCACCTACTTGAAGCTCTGATAAAAATGATGAGGCCTATTTAACTTAAAATAAATAACGTTATCCCTAACGCTCAAATGAAGTAATGAACATTCTTGCAAAAAACGTAGATTTCTTCATAATTAACGTGTTTGCAAATCCCTTACCCGCGGCGAAGCGCGGGCTGAGAGCTAGTTTAATTATTAAAGATTAGTTACGTTTGAACAAGAAATCATCATCTTAACAAGATAATTTATATCTTATTAACCAGAGAAGTTAATTATTATTCATAGAAATCATTGATAAATTCTTATTGAAATGATCAAAATGAAATTAAAGACTCACGACCGGTCAATATCTCTGAATTTGTATATATAATCAATAATCAATACCAATATGAACAGATCATTTGGCGAGTAGATATGAACAGATGGATTAATTTAATTTTTGTTTTGGTTAATCAATATTGATGCATGACATTTTTGTGAAATGATGTTCTAAGCATGTGAGCTACTCCATTCATTGTCTTTGTTTGGAGATATTTTCTTCATTTCTGATTTTTGTGTATATTGGATTGTAGTATATATGTGTGAACTGGGTGTGGGTATGTGAGTGATAAAAAAGTTTTGGACTTTTATATGTGATAAATAATATATATATATATATTTTTCCTGTCTTTCCTTTTGATTTGAGTTTTTTTTAAATTATTTGTTGAATGTATATATATGTGTGTATATATGTGCATAAACACGTGCTCATATATTCAAAATAATTGTGTTGTACTAGATTATTATTCTCTAAACCCCTCTCCCCTTTCTCTCTAGTTTTTTCTTTTGAGTTTTTGTTTGCTCCTCCTCAACCATTATTTGTCAAGGGGAGGAGAGATATGATCTTTTTCATCTCCTTTTCTTTTCTCTGTTTTCTTTTAAATAAAGTCCCACAAATCTTTAGATTTGTTTAGGTTAATAGTCCCAAGATCTTTGGGTTTTTTAGTACGTTGAGTCAGTTTTTGGAGTCAGTCAAGTTTGTTTTTCTTAGTTTGCAATAGATTGAGAATTGTTAGACTAACGAATATGATGATTTTGCTTTTGATTTGCTAGCCAGTCAAAGGAGGTTGTCGAATCAATCGTTTTTTTCTCGCTGATAAAAACCTTGAGTTAGACAAGAACGAAGGTGAAAGCGATAGGGTGATGGGTATGGTAGAGATCTATCAAGAAGGTTCGAGACCTTGAATGACCGATAAGACGACTCGAATTCCAAATCAAGATCCAGATCCACAAGTGAAGAAGGAAGACACTTCTCGATTTATTGTAATTTTGAGTTTTATTGATGTAATTTCATTTGAATGAATGAGAATTACATTTTCTTTCAAAAAAAAAAAAGATTATTGTTCTCTCTCTAAATACTTTTTCAATTTTCGTTTTTCCTCTCTGGTAATTTGGAAGAGATGAAATCTAAAACTTTTCGCACATGGAGATTATTTGAAAATCAAATACCCAAATATAAGAGAAGCGAGGATAAAAAAGAAGACCCAAATCTGGCAAAGTTCTTAAATCAGCAGTAGATACGTAATAGAGCATGGGAGAAAAGAAAAAACAGAGCATGAGAGCCAAAGACCATTGCAAATGAAGTCGAAGTGGAAGCTTTGACCATTAAAGGAGATGAGTTGAGCGAGATAGGAAGCGATAAAATAGAGGAAGGAAGGAGCTTCTTTTCTGGTGCTGTGACAAATTAAGGAGAGCAGATGACGAGCCTTTGGAAGGTGTTGAAGATTGAGTAGCAGTAGCCACGGTTGAGCTTGGTTATTATTGCATTGCAAGAAGTGGGTTAAGGTAAAAGTGTACAAGAATTGGGGAAAGAGGGATAATTTGATACAATATACTAATTTTGAAAGGAAAACTCCCAGCCGTTAGATTTCTAATTGTACACATGTCATTATCTAACTATAGATTGGCCTCTCCAGTCCTTTTAATGGACTGGAGAGGAGCCAAATCCACATAATTTACTCAAACATTCACCTAAAATTGATCGCATTTATACCACGTTACGTAATTTGAGGGTTATATTGATTAAAAAAATGAAAGTTTAAAAGTGAACTTTTTTTTGAGAATCAGATTTATATTTCATATAGGGTTTCTTGCTCAAAAAGCCCCCTAAACTTACACAAAATGACCAAATAAGCCCCTGAACTCTTTAAAAAGACCAAATAATTAAGCCCTTTTCTAACGACTAAATGCTGAAATAAGGACTAAACGTTTCAAGATTTTCTTAAATAAGGATTAAAATACACAATTCCAACAAATTAAAACACATTCTTAGCAAATTTTTACAAATAAGGGAATCCTTAAATGAAAACCAATGCTTCTCATGCGTACACGTTAAATTTGATAGAAAAATGATATTATCATGTTAATTAAAAATCAAATCCTATTAATCAAAATAAATTCATTAAACGTGATATGATATAAAATTAACGTGTGCTTTTCAGTTTATATCCTATTTGTAAAAAAAATATTATGTATTTTAATTTGTTGAAATTGTGTATTTTGATCATTATTTGAAAAAAATCTTGAAACATTTAGTCTTTATTTCAGCATTTAGCCGTTAGAAAAGGGCTTATTTGACCTTTTTAAAGAGTTCAGGGGCCTTTTTGAACAATAAGTCACCTTCATATAGTTTAACTTTAAGGACCAAAATATATTATATATTATTTTTAACTACCACAAAAATTATCTAAAAGGCCAAATTAAGGATTAATGTGGTGCCACCTTTTGGCTATTTTTGGTATTTTCTCCCTTTTCGGATGACTAAAAAGCCCCTCTATTGTTTTTAATTAATTGCTTCTAAACCCTAAACCCTTAATTACTTTTAATTAATGTTTCTCTCGCTGTTTTCTTTTTTCCTCTCATCAATTCAGTTGTTGCCTCCTTTTAACTCTCTCGGTGCTGATCAATCTTCAGGTTTGCCAAAAACCAAACCTTTCCATCACTCCCCTCTGTTTTCACCTTCATATCTCTTTTCTCTTTCTTCTCCGTCTCCATCCCTTTAACATGGACCATTCAATATTTTTCCCCTTCTAAATTAAAACCACCCTTTGTTCAATGTGAGTATTATTATCCAATTAACAACATATTTTATTACCTCTTTGCACTTCCTATTACTTACAAATAAAAACATGTTTTTGACCTTCTTAATTTTGCATGTCTAAAAAGTTAGCTTAAAAAGATTTATGACAGAGACATAATTAAAACTAATCCATTTAAATTGCATTTTTACTGCAACCTTATATAATTCAATCAATTAATCAATCAAGCACCACTCTAGAACAAAAAATGTTCTTGGCCCTTATATAATTGATTATATTAATATTCTTATTAAATTAGTTAATCAAGCACCACTCTAAAATAAAGAACGCCCGTAGCGCCAGCGCGGGCTAATATAACTTGTGAATATTAAATCATTCATTTGTATCGTGTAGACCTGTTCATAGGTCGGGTCGGGGCTAGCCTTAAGATTAATGCCATTAGTGTTGCCCAAGCCCAATCCATTTATAAAACAGACTTCAAACTTTTGCCCAAACCCAGTCCATTTATCAAATATTTAGACCAAGGCCCGTCTAAAAGCCCGTCTAATATTTTTTAATAATTATTTTAAGAATGAAACTATATTAATTAATTATATAAATATAATTGTAAATCTAAATATGATTATTACTACCTATAATATACTACTCTTATTGATAATAAGATTTTCTATATATATTACTCATCTTTTTCTTATTTACGATATAGTGTACGATATAAATTATATTTAATATATATTATATATCAACAAATAAAAAATAAAAACAAGCATATTTTCTTAATTGGGTCGGGCCTGATTTTTTTTGTCCAAACTCATCCAATAGACTAAAAATTATTGTCCAAGTCCTTTAAAATATTGGGTGGATTTGCGGGTTTGGGCAGGTGCCCGCCCCTTGAACAGCTCTAGTATCATATTACTCTTGAATATTTTTTTTTCTTTTTTTTTCCTGTGGAAATAATTTTATAAACCTCTGATTTGATTTGTATCAAAATAAACACAATTCACCAAAAATAACAAAATAAACACCTATCCTTACCTTAACAAGCTATTAATCGCTTTTAACCCATTACATGTTAGCATTCCGTTAAGATTAAAATTTAAAACTTTGTTGCACTTATATAATAATAATAATAATAATAATAATAATAA
>AWWV01016466.1:0-78761 GCA_001974805.1 Corchorus capsularis
GTGTTGGTCCCAAATGTGGTGCTAGAGGGGGGGGGGTGAATAGCCCACTTCGAAAATTCTTTTCAACTTAAGAACTTTTCTGCAACACAGAATATTAATGCGACCAGATAGAATGAAGAAACTAGTGAGAATAAAATGAGCAGATCAGACACTATATATAAGCAATTAAATAGATATGACAGAGGTTATAAATGCAGCAGTGGGTAGAATGAATGAAGAAGGCAGAGGAGTAGATGAGAATGAATGGCAGGCAATAAAGACTGAAAAAGGCAGTATAACTAAAAAGGATTAGGAGATGCTTAGCTTGACACACGATTTATAGAGGTTCGGTCCACCCGACCTACGTCTTCTACCTTGACTCTTCCCAACCAAGAATTTTCACCAAATCCACTAATCCGATGTAGTTACAGGTCTAGACCAAGCCTTTACAACAACCAAGCTTTCCCAAGCTTGAAATCACAACGAGCTAAAACCTTAGCTCGAACAAGTGCTCCCCGCACTTAATCACAATCAAATAAACAAAGAATGAAGTGTGTAAACTGATCCTTGATGATCGAAGAACACAGGATAAGCGCTAGGAGAAGAATATTGAGAGTTAATGTTTTCTTTAGGCTTCTTGAATACTTAAAAACTTGTTCCCAACGGTCATTTCAAGTTTTAAATACAAATCTGTCAAAACTAGTCGTTTGAGCGCCGGTTTGAATTTTAATCCCGTTATTTTGTCGTTTTCTGGTGCTGACAAAAACTGTCTGGTGATGTTGTCGATCCACTTTAGTCTCACTAAATTGTGCTTCCAAAATGGTGGCACTAAAACTTGTTGTAACTAACTTCCTTCTGAAATTTGAGTCAGTTCTTCTTATGCATCTTTC
The DNA here is from genome assembly GCA_001974805.1 of Corchorus capsularis. Classification (NCBI taxonomy): domain Eukaryota; kingdom Viridiplantae; phylum Streptophyta; class Magnoliopsida; order Malvales; family Malvaceae; genus Corchorus; species Corchorus capsularis. The sequence continues at coordinate 870 of AWWV01016466.1, forward strand.
TTGTTCTGACTCTAGTCCCACTAAAATGGTTTTCCTTTTGCAACTTGGACTAAGTCTATTTCAATCTCAACTTGATGTATGCTTAACAGGGAGGACTTCTTTGAGTATGCTTCTTCTGTGACTTGAGCTGTATAATGATTGGTTTGCGCATAACCATGAATTGTATGTGTCACTCAATTTGTCACTACACACTCGAGTAGCTTGGTTAGTCTCACTAGATGAGAATGTTTTGTTATCATCAAAAACTATGGAGTCAACAATCTCCCCCTTTTTTGATGATGACAAAACACTCCTTAAATTGAAGTGTTAACTAATAATACAATGATATATACAGTTAGAAAATTTTACCAAGCTCCCCCTGAGCAGATGCACTAATGCATTAATTAATGCAAAAAAGATGATAAGCAGCAAAGAACAGTAAGAGATAGACAAATTCTTAAGATTCACATAGGCAGTTAGTGGCAATAAAATATGCAATAAAATTAGTTCCACTAATCGCTAGAGGGGATGAAAATAAATGTGATAAACTACTGATAAATCAGTTACCAGTTTTAGTACTCCCCCTTTGAGTAGTCAATTCTTCAACACCTGCGACCCCAACCTGCATGTCATAAAGGTGCCTTTATGCCATGCAAGGTATCATGCAATCAGATTATTCTCACTAAAGCGCAGGCATGATTTAGTGTGACTAACTCATCATATAAGTGGCCCTGTAACCTGTATAAGTATATAAATTCAATTCAAGATTCTAGTTTTCTCCCCCTTTTGGTCATAATCAACAAAAGGGTTTGAAAACCTTGCAAAACAGAGTAAGCAAACACAAGTACGGTGCAAAAATCCTTAAGAGAAGGATTCACAACAAAGCATTATAAACATAACACCTAGTGGAGAAAATATTAACTGAATCCATAGGCACACCAGTGCCAATTAAGAAAGAGGGAGGATAATGGAAAAACAGAATCCAAATTATCCAAGGCACACTGATCGGTCGTCAACGAAACACAAAATAAATCCCCAAAAAATATAACTAGGTAGCTAGGGTAAGCAGGGGTCGAATCCACAGAGAAGGATGAAACGAATATTGAAAAAACTTAAGAAAATTGGGGATTAGAAATCATAATTAAAAAGCAATTAAATAAAAGTAAAGTAAAAACTAAATTAAACTAAACTAAAATACTAATTAAGAAATCAATTAACTAAAAAGCATACTTCCTTTCCAATGGTAGAAATTAATCAATAGGAGATATGGATCATTGATATGAAAGATAAATTTAGTACAACCAAATTATTGAATTAGGCAAGAATCAATTTTACGCCTCTATAAATAGAGGTAAAATATCAAGCAAGATTCATTCAATAACCTCTTAAGAATAATTAATCTATGTTCCCTTAACATGGTAAATAGTTAATCTCACTCCGTTAGGTACAAAGATTAACCCTATTATACATGAATCCTTACTATTACGCCTCAGAAACATGCATAAAGCATTAAGAACAATTATAGAATCAAACCTATATCAACCAAACTATTACGCCTCGGTTTTCAATAAGACTTATTAATTCCATCGAACCAATTATCAGTGGTGATCAATTTGTATCAATTATTAGGCATACCAATTAAGATTCAACCTAATAAAAACAATAGACTAATCCTTTTATTGACAATAGTGGCCACTTAAAGCAATAAAACTCATAATCATAATCATTATAACATGAATTAATATGCTATTCAAAAGAGAAAATCATACCAAATTATAAGTGCAGAATCCTCCCATATCAATTGATTAAAATCTCCAAAGGATAGAAAGTATTAAAGAAACTAGACTCTCATGAGTTGAAGAGAATCAATGAGAGAAAAATAAAGAAAAGAAGAAGAACTTACAAACATTTCTTCTCCCTTGGGCGGCTGCCACAAAGAAAAAAGAGAAAAACTAAAACCTAGAAAAACTAATGTTTACGTAGCTTAGGTTTTTCTACCACTTAAGGTGGGTATTTATAGGAGGCTCCTAGGGTTAGATTTAGAGTTAAAACCGACCTAGGACTCTTAAAAATGTGTTGGGCTGATTACTTGGTCATCAAGTGATATCCTACGACTTAGATAGGTTGAAAATAGAGGAAACCCGAAGTCTGGCTCAAGACAGTAACAGTCCGCAATCTTCAGGGGCATTTTTGACCATCTTAACGGCAAAACTGGGCTTCAAGATCTTCTGCAAAGTTGTAGATCTTGGAGGTAGGTTTCCAACGCATCTTGAATCATTGAATTTGGACCTCTGTAGAGAAAGTTATGAATTTTCTCCCAAAGTGTCATTGAAATCGGAATCAATTGGAGAAGCTTCAAGAAAAAGACACCAGCCCCACGCTGATTTTGGCAACCCGACTGTCCCTGGGCGCCCAGATGAAATGCCTAGCCGCCTAGGTCAACTAGGGAACCATCAGAATGCCGCGTCCTCTTCTTCACTTGACTTGTATTCTTGATCCTTTCACCTTGGAAACTTGTAGCATTAATCTTCATGGCTTCCATAAGCATAAAAATAAGCTTCAAAGAGTCTTCAATCACGAACATCAAAGCTCCAAAATTTTCATGAAAATTCCACTTGAATATTTATGTCAAAATTCCATCCAAATAGCTCCAAAAAGTAGGAAAAATAGTACTTTTCCACTTTTCTTGTCTTCAAGACCTAAAATCACAAATATTAAGAAATTAAGACATAATCAACCATAATTAAGCATAAATCCTCCTAAAAACATAGGAAAATGACCATAAAAACATGTCACATTTTGGCCTGATCACACACACAGGTGCCACAATATCCAAAATGCATGAAAATGAGATGAGAATGCATGAAACAAAGAATAAAGTAAGAGAGAGAAGAAGTGGAGTGCAGAGGTGAGGGAGGAGCTCTAGGTCTTCTTCATCTTCTTGGATGGACTATTAGTGGACCACTTTAGGATACTGGCAGATGCTTTTGGCAGCTTAGCTTCTTTGCTCATTTATTCTTCAGAAGCTGAATCTGTTTCTTCATCAGAAGAGCCTTCTGTAGATCCGACGTTCAAGTTTCCTTGGAGAGACTTTTCAGGAGAGCTTCCTTCTTGATCATTGTCACTGGCATATTTGGCTTCAATTTCTTCATCTACTGATTCTTCATCACTTTCAATTTCTTTTTCTTTTTCCTTTTCTGACCCAGCTTCTTCATCAGAGCTGCTTAATTCCACAAGGGCCATTGTTGTCTTTACTTTCCTGGGCTGTGAAGTGAGGTTCTTATTCGTTACTTTCTCCAATAGCAGCATTATAATTTCAGCAACTTCCTTACGCCACGCTTTGCTTTCCTTGATGAGTTTGTTCTGAGCACGAGTTACTTCTCTTACATCATCCTTGATACCATAAAGCATTTTCATTACTTCTAAGTTGCTGTTATAGGAAGCTGTTTCTTGTTGTTGAGGAGGTTGCAGGGTGAGAAGACAACAACTTTCCTTAAAGTCCTTATGCTCATGGGACTTAGTTCTGAGTCGTATTCCAAGGGTGGTGATGATGTGACCAAACCTGCAGATGAGGATTGGTTTATAGGCTTCCATGTCAGCAATCCTTTTCATCTCATCAATGATGATCTGAGGGAGATTCACCCTGATTCCGCTCCAAACACAAGATAACAGCCAAACTTCTTTGTTCGAGATGTAATCTTTATCACTTTCATCAAACCAGATGTTGTTTCGAATGAACAGTAGGTTCATTTTGACATCATCTTTTAGGAGTCTTCTTTCACTCCTTAGAGTGAGAAAGATTTCATCATGCCCATTTAACAGCTTCCAGGCCTTGTTAACATTGAAATCTTCAGGAGGTTTTGAATCCCCCTTGAGATATTCAATGTTTAGGGCTTGCCCTAATGTCATAGCAGAAATTATGATTTCCATTCCACAGAAATGCACAAATAAATCTTCTCCCTTGCTTTTGGTGAGAATACCAGTGCAGAATTCCTTGACTACACTTTCACTGACTTGTTTCTCATTAACATGAACAATTCCCATCCAGTTCATATTTACAAATTTTTTATGCAGATCAGCGAAGACAAGATTTTAAGATAAGTTTTCCCAGTCAAAAATCTTAGCAGGCTTTAGATTGAAATCTTCGACATCATCATACCTGAGCCTATGAGCAACATCCCTGAAGTGATTGATGGGGATTTTATCACAGGGACTTTCAACAAGAAATTTCTCAATACTGCTTTTTGCAGGTTCAACATCTGACTTTGTCTCCTCAATCTTCTCTTTTCCTCGTACTTTGCTAGCTAGTTTTTCAACTTTCTTCCAAATTTCCCTTTTCTGATTACCTTTTCCAATTCCTTTGTTTCCTTTTTCCATCTTCGAAAGAATGCTTTGATCCAACAGTGATTGAAAATGTTGAAGTAAGAGAGCCCATAGTCTTTTGAAAGAAAGAAGGAGAATGAAAGAGAAATGAATATGCAATCTAGGGTTTGCACAAAAGAAGATGAAGTATGAGTTGATTTAGAGAAGTTAGAAAAACATCTGGAATAAGGAGGAGTTACATAGGGAAGGGAGAGTGAAAGGCGTTTTAATGGAAGAGTAATTCTCGGGAAGTGGAGAGTTTGAAACTCAAACGCCAAAGGACAGAAAAATTAGGAGGGAAAAATCCCGCCTAAAATTTTGCTGACGTGTCAGGAAGGGATCCTGACAGATTTGCAATTTAGTCCCAGCAATTTTGAAGGCGATTTTGGTGAGAGCAAACCTTAGACATAATAAGTAATGCATGATCACACATGACATGCATCTATCATTCCTAATTCATTCCTAATGCAACTAAAATGCTCATCACACAATGGTTTAGTGAATATGTCAGCTAATTGATGCAAAGTGTCAACAAAGTTAATCTCGATATCACCTTTTTGGACATGATCCCAAATGAAGTGATATCTTATCTCGATGTGCTTGGTACGTGAGTGGTGAACTGGATTTTTGGTGATGTTGATTGCACTTGTATTGTCACACAGCAATGGCACCTTCTTCAAGTCAATCTCAAAATCTCTCAGTTGTTGCTTGATCCATAGGATTTCAGCACAGCAACTTCCAGCAGCAATATACTCAGCCTCGGTAGTTGAGAGAGCCACTGAGTTTTGTTTTCTACAGGACCATGAGACAAGCGCACTCGCAAGGAATTGACAAGTCCCACTGGTGCTTTTTCGATCAGTTTTGCTACCTGCAAAGTCTGCATCAGAGTATCCTATAAGTTCCAAACCTGTACCCTTCGGATACCACAAGCCTAGACCTGTAGTTCCTAGGAGATAGCTAAAAATTCTCTTGACAGTAAAAAACTGAGATTCTTTGAGGCAAGATTGAAATCTTGCACACAAACATAGACTCAAAAGAATATCAGGTCTGCTAGCAGTTAAGTATAGAAGTGATCCAATCATACCTCTGTAGAGCTTTTGGTTCACTTCTTTACCTTTTTCATCTGAGTCCAGTTTAGTCCCACCACCCATAGGTGTTTTCATTGTTTTGCACTCCTGCATGTTGAATTTCTTAAACATTTCTTTAATGCATTTTGCTTGACTTATGAAGATTCCATCCTTGCATTGTTTGATTTGCAATCCAAGGAAAAATGTCAGCTCACCCATCATGCTCATATCAAATTCACCCTGCATTTCCTTAGCAAAATACTCACAAAGACTTTCATTAGTGGCACCAGAAATAATATCATCAACATATATTTGAACTATGAGCAGATTAGTGCCTCTCCTTTTCAGGAACAATGTAGTGTCAACAGTCCCTTTTGTAAAACCTTTTTGCAACAAGAGCTTTGATAATCTTTCATACTAGGCTCTAGGAGCTTGTTTGAGACCATACAAAGCCTTGTGCAGTCTGAAAACATCATTTGGTCTTTTGAAATCTTCAAAACCTGGAGGTTATTCCACATACACTTCCTCTTGAATGTAACCATTCAGGAAAGCACTTTTCACATCCATTTGAAATAATTTAAAGTCTAAATGACAAGCAAAAGCAAGTAAAAGATGAATAGCCTCTAACCTGGCAACATGAGCAAAAGTTTCATGATAATCAATGCCTTCTTCCTGGTTATTGCCTTTGGCTACCAGTCAGGTTTGTTTCTTACCACTTTTCAAGTTTCATCCAGTTTGTTTCTAAATACCCATTTAATGCCAACAATTGGATGATTCTCAGGTCTTGGCACTAAAGTCCAAACTTTGCTTCGCTCAAACTGGTTTAGCTCCTCTTGCATTGCTGCCATCCAACTTTCTTCTTTCTTTGCTTCTTCAAATGTTTTTAGTTCCATTCATCATAATCAATGTCTTCTTCCTGGTTATTGCCTTTGACTACCAGTCGGGTTTGTTTCTTACCACTTTTCCAGTTTCATCCAGTTTGTTTCTAAATACCCATTTAGTGCCAACAATTGGATGATTCTCAGGTCTTGGCACTAAAGTCCAAACTTTGCTTCGCTCAAACTGGTTTAGCTCCTCTTGCATTGCTGCCATCCAACTTTCTTCTTTCTCTGCTTCTTCAAATGTTTTTTGTTCCACTTGTGAAATGAATGCTGCAAATTCACAAGTCTCTTTTAGTCCACTTCTTGTTCTTAGTCCTTCTCTAGGATCACCAATGATTTGTTCCAGAGGGTGACTGCTAGCATGTTTCCATGCTCTTGGAAGGTCATGGTGTTGAACTTCCACTCTCTATGGGAGGTTCTTCCTCTCGATCCTCCTTTTCTGTGTCTTCTGGAACTGGATTAGTGTCATTAATTTGCATCTATCTCATATTCTCACTAATTTCACCTGCATCATCATCATCATCCACTACCCTTCTTGGTGGAACATTAGTTTCATAAAAAACAATATGAATTGATTCCTCTATGACTAAAGAAGACTTGTTAAACACTCTGTAAGCTTTAGAATTTAGGGCATAACCCAGAAAAATGGCTTCATCACTTTTGGCATTGAATTTTCCAATGGTTTGTTTTCAATTGTTCAAGACAAAACACTTACAACCAAGGCTTCTAAAGTGATGGAGACCCTGTTTAAAATATATGCTGTAGTTTGAGTGGCTTCAGCCTGAAAATATTTTGGCAAATTGTTTTCACAAATCATAGTTCTGGCCATGTCCTTTAGTGTTCTGTTCTTCCTTTCCACCGCACCATTCTGTTGTGGGGTTCTGGGAGCAGAAAAATTTTGGGAAAACCATTTTCAATGCAAAAGTTTTCAAAATCATGGCTTATGAACTCACCACCATGGTCACTTCTAATGCCACTAATGTTGTAGCCTTTTTCATTCTGAACAATCTTACAGTGTTTAGCAAAAGCTTCTAAAGCTTCATCCTTGTGATTGAGAAAGCAAACCCAAGTAAATCTAGAGTAATCATCAACAATCACAAAGCCATAAGAATTACCTCTCATACTTCTGACATCAATAGGACCAAAAAGATCCATGTGCAAAAGCTCAAGTAGTCGACAACATTCTTTGACTTGAACGAACTTCTGACTTGTTTTCCAAACTGACATGCTTCGCAGACTTTATCATTATCAAACTTCAGTTTGGACAGACTTGTCTCCAGATCCTTTCTCACTAGTTTGGCGATGGTGTTCATGCTAGCATGACCTAATCTTTTGTGCCAAAACCAACTATCAGAAGTATTGTTAGCCATCAAACAGAAATCATCTTCCAAGACAAGATCATCAAGAAAGATAACATATACATTACCGTGCCTCTTACCAACAAACCTGAGCTTGCCAGTTTTGATGTCAAACAATTGGCAAACGTGAGAGTCAAAGTATACTTTGTTCCCTTTTTCACAAAGTTGACTAATGCTTAGCAGGTTGTGCTTCAATCCTTTCACAAAGCACACATGTGTGATTTGAGCAGAGCCTTTGCCTACAGTTCCAATCCCTTGAATTTTTCCTTTGGAATTGTCACCAAAAGTGACCTTTCCACCGTTTTTCATCTAAAGCTCTTTGAACATCTTTTTCTCTCCTGTCATATGTCTTGAACAGCCATTGTCCAGGTACCAGGGTTGTTTTTCCTTCGGTTGACCCTTCAAACAATATTCTTGCTGCTCTTGCTCAACCTGCATACACACAATTTAAGTTTGCTGTTTTAGGTACCCATACTTTGATGGGTCCTTGGGGGTTAGCAACAACATATGTGCCTTTTGGCACCAAAACAAGTTTGGTTCAGAAGGGATATTCATCCTTCTGATAGCATTCAGGGGATTGATGACCCTTCCTGCCACAAGTGTAACAAGTTATAGCTCTAGGCTTAAATTGCCTTCTGTTGTATCTTTTATTAGTCTGAACAATTTGTATGTTGTTGTTAGGCACAACAATTTCCTCATTTTTCAACTCCACTAACTGTTTTTACAGTTTCTCATTTTCAGCTTTAGCATGCTTAAGATCAGCAAATAATGCATCATATTTTACAATCATGCTATCAAGATTGTTTTAGTGGATTCTAAATCAAGCATTATCTCAGTGTTTCTTTTCTTCAAACATTTATACATAACTACAGCATGTTCATATTCTTCAAACAACTTTTCATATTCATAATACATCTCATAAACAGAAATATCAGAAAGATCAGGATTTACCTCAAGGCTTGCTTCCTCTGCCATAAGACATAGGTTAGCCTTGGTTCCTTGTTCATGGTCACTGGCTTCTGAGTCTGAATCATCACTATCTGACCAGGTGCCAGCAACCATTGCTTTATTTTTCTTCTTGTCTTTTCCAGGGGCTTCCTTCTTGTTGAGTGGACAGTCATTTTTGACGTAACCAGGTTTTCCACATCCGAAACAAGTGAATTGATTTTCCCTGTGATCATCATTCCTGTATCTTTCTCTATCATTTCTGAACCTGTCTCTTCTGTAGCCTCTCTTGTAGATAAGTTGATTTCTTTTTCCTTTAAGTCTTCTGTATTTTTTGGTAAGTATTGCAGATTCATTAATCATCAGATGAGTCACTTTCACCCAATGTCAGTTCCTCTATTGCTTCCTCTAGTGCAGAAACTTTAAGAGCAAGTCGTTTCTTCTTTTCAGTGCTCTTCTTGTCATGATTAGCTTCATGCTTCAGTTCTGACTCATATGTGAGCAGTGATCCACATATGTCATCAAGAGAGGTGGTATTCAGGTTTCTACATTCCCAAATGGCTAAAGTTTTAGGGCTCCAAGATCTTGGGAGTGCTCTGAACAACTTTTTCACCATGTCACTTTCAGAATAAGCTTTTCCCAGTTGCTTAAGTTGATTTGTAATGCTCGCAAATCTGTCATACATCTCTGTGACAGATTCCTCAGGAGGATTCATACTCAAGTGTAAGGAGATTGATTTTGGACTCCTTCACCTGTGAAGTTCCTTCATGAGTAACTTTAAGTTTGTCCTAAATTTTTTTAGTTGTTCCACAACCAGTAACTCTATTGTATTCAGTTGCGTTTAATGCACAATGCAGTGTGTTGACATCTTTGAAATTTACTTGAACCTTATGAGTATCTTCTGCAGTCCATTCGTCCCATTCCTTTGGAACTTCTTGTCCAGCTTCATTTCTTTTCTTGGGAATGAATGGTCCTTGACTGACCACTTTCCACATCTCAAAGTCTTTGGCCTTCATATAGACACTCATTCTGTTTTTCCAACATTGATAATTTGTTCCATCAAATAGAGGAGGTCTGTGAGTGGACTGGCCTTCAACGATGGTGTTTGCAAGATTCTGAGAAGAACTTCCAGCAGCCATATTGAATCTCTCTTGGGGTTGTTAATCTGGTTGATCAAGAGACAGGCTCTGATACCAATTGTTGGTCCCAAATGTGGTGCTAGAGGGGGGTGAATAAGCCACTTCGAAAATTCTTTCCAACTTAAGAACTTTTCTACAACATAGAATATTAGTGCGACCAGATAGAATGAAGAAACTAGTGAGAATAAAATGAGCAGATCAGGCACTATATATAAGCAATTAAATAGATGTGATAGAGGTGATAAATGCAGTAGTGGGTAGAATGAATGAAGAAGGCAGAGGAGTAGATGAGAATGAATGGCAGGCAATAAAGACTGAAAAAGGCAGTATAACTAAAAAGGATTATGAGATGCTTAGCTTGACACATGATTTATAGAGGTTCGGTCCACCCGACCTACGTCCTCTACCTTGACTCTTCCCAACCAAGAATTTTCACCGAATCCACTAATCCGATGTAGTTACGGGCCTACACCAAGTCTTTACAACAACGAAGCTTTCCCAAGCTTTGAACCACAACAAGCTAAAACCCTAGCTCGAACAAGTGCTCCCCGCACTTAATAACAATCAAATAAACAAAGAATGAAGTGTGTAAACTGATCCTTGATGATCGAAGAACACAGGATAAGCGCTAGGCAAGATTTGCAAGAAAAGAGTTAAGAACAAACTTGCATAAACCAAGCAAAAACTAAGAATAAGAGTGTTGTACGGTTTGGAGAAGAATCTTGAGAGTTAATGCTTTCTTTAGGCTTCTTGAATGCTCAAAAACTTGTTCCCAACGGTCGTTTCAAGTTTTAAATACAAATCTGTCAAAACTAGCCGTTGGAGCGCCGATTTGAATTTTAATCCCGTTATTTTGTTGTTTTCTGGCGCTGACAAAAACTGTCTGGTGATGCTGTCGATCCACTTTAGTCTCACTAAATTGTGCTTCCAAATTGGTGGCACTAAAACTTGTTGCAGCTAACTTCCTTCTGAAATTTCAGTCAGTTCTTCTTATGCATCTTTCTTGTTCTGACTCTAGTCCCACTGAAATGGTTTTCCTTTTGCAACTTGGACTGAGTCTACTTCAATCTCAACTTGATGTATGCTTAACAGGGAGGACTTCTTTGAGTATGCTTCTTCTGTGACTTGAGCTGTATAATGATTGGTTTGCGCATAACCATGAATTGTATGTCACTCAATTTCACTCGAGTAGCTTGGTTAGTCTCACTAGATTAGAATGTTTTGTTATCATCAAAAGCTAAGGAGTCAACAAATTGAACTATGATACAAGTTCAAGTTTTACAAGATATATTTACTAAGTTGTTTTAATAGGTATGATAGGCTTCTAATTGTGAGTTGAATTAAAATATTGTAATAAGATTTTACATAATAACATATAATAATGACATTGTCGCACTCACGGATATTATTATTATTATAAAGAAAAATGCAAAGTGGATAGCAATTTGAGTATTTGAAGATATTGTTCAATGTTCAACATTCTCTTGAGATTAAATTAAGACTTTGTTTGGGGATAAAATATTAAAAGCTAATTAAGAGTTTCAATAATTTTATTTTATTCTAAGCAATTTAGATCTCTTTTTAGGTTTAATAAGAAAAAATAATGATAAATGTTGCTGACTTTTGAGACAGCGTTGCATCTTGTGTGAGTCATGTTGATGGCCTCAGCCTACCGACCCCGTGCAATAATATCTAACACGATTTGATTTGATTAGATGCCAAATTGTCCAATCTTTTTCAGTTTTTGATCAAGACAAATTATATATCTCAAATCTTCACCCTAATTTTCTCAAGTTATTTTTGATATGTGGAATCATCAATCATGTGAGTTAGGTTATTATTACATATATATAATCAGTTATTTATGCTACTATATATTACATATATAAACAGTAATAATTAATTAAGAATAATATTGGTTCCTTAATTAACTTAAGCTTTAAGAAAAAAAAAACCATATCAAAGATTGCCAACTAATTTGTCATTAAATAAATTTTTTTGGTGAAAGTCATTATATAATTTTTGCTACTCAATAAATGTCCTTTGGCTAGGAACTATAGGTAGATCTTTTTGTATATTTCAAATTAATAAATAGTGAGACAGTCGATCCATAGAGTATTATAGAATATTTTCCAAGCATATATATTAATATCCACGTTTGTTATGCTACAATATACAATATCTAATGGTTAGGTGGTTTTGCCTTACTCTTCAGTTTTGATAGCAGAATTGTGGGGAATATATCATGGCTTGCTTCTTTGCTGGAACAAGGGTTTTAAGGATGTGATATTGGAGACAGATTCAAACGATCAATAATTTTGAAGCAACTGGTCCTCACAATAATCTACTTGCTGCAATCAAGGAACTGCTCGGACGGCCTTGGCGATGCTCTATTCATCATATTTATCGTGAAGCAAACATGTGTGCAGACTGGATGATTAGTAATTTCCACAACTTGAACTTGGGATTGCATATCTTCGATACTCCGCCTCAAGGACTTTCTCCTCTACTTACAGCGGATGCCATGGAAGTAGCTTGGCCTAGAGCCATTCACTAGTCTATCTATAATTTTATTGCTTTATCCCTCATATATAAAAAAAATATATATATATATATATATATACAATATCTAATAGAAATTAAGTTTTTAATTCCAATCATATACTTGATATATATATATATATATATATATAGTTGATACCAAGCACGACCAAAACATAACCTAATTTATTTTCCAATTTGTTTATTGAGATCGCTTCATCTTTAGCCATTATATATTCAATTGGATCTGGTCCCATTGCATATATATACCAGTATATCGGTTTAACGGTTTATGACTAATTTTGTTCAAGTCAAATTAACTTAATATGAAGATAAATCTCTTCAAACAATAATTTTCAAGCACGTTTCGAACTATAATCTTACTTAAACGAAATGACTAATAAGTATACCAAACCACTTAAATTAGCCGATTATTATTGATAAAATCTATAACATGTTAAATTATTATCGAAATCTTATAGGTCATGTTATAGGTAAAGTGACTGTAAATTATCAGGCAATAAATAGTATAAACCAGCTTCTCTCGAGCAATGGAAATTTATCAATCTCATTGATTGATGATGATAATGTAAGAACAAAATAACCAACACGGGATTGGATCAAATGGTAAGCGGTTTGTTCTAATTTAAGCAATTCTTAGTTCGAAATCTTGTATACACAGGTCCCTGTTGGTAGACTCACCCAGCAAACCCAGATAAGCGACACAGATCGAATCCAGATTAGTCAGACATCGGATGGAGTACAAAAAATGTAAGAGCAAAATATCTGAAATATAATGCATTATACTTTTATTGACAATCAAGCAATCAACAATTACATAAAGGACAGAAGGAAAATTGTTCATAATTTGCGGGGACCAGATAAGCTAAGGGTGCCTTTAGAGTAGGAAAGGTTCCCAACTCCCTGTCCACCACGTTATCATCCAAAAATATATAATGAAATGTTATTGTCATAAGAAAGGAAAATAAAATACTTATAAAGGCAAAAGTAAGCTTAAGCTTACTTTTTTACAAGTAATTTTTTTATCATTGATTTTAAAACCTCATAATCCACACTTCCCTTTGGCACATGGCGATGAAATAATGAATCAATGAGTTATGGGAGGGTTTTTTTATATATATATAAAAAAAATTCTCGTATTTTTCATTTTAAATGTGACATCTGGTACACGCTTTGATTTCATAATCTTCAACCTTGTATTTTAATTGGAACCTTCATTCTTCAACCTTGTATAATTTATAGTCTTATTTCATTTTATATATAAAATTTTTTATCTCATATATACTAATTAATTTAGTTTTTCCAAACAACTATCAAGTTGAAAAAGAATTTTTCTCTCATCTCTTTATGGATTAAACAAATTGATTGTCACATCTCGTGATATATAGCTAAAATTTTACTAGAAAAGTACCAAACAAAGCTTTTAGATGTGCATCCATAATTTTGTATATAATAGACATCGTTAACTAATTTAGGTAAAAGGAAAAAAATTCGTCCTCTATATATGTATATATGTTGGGGAAATTAATTATTAGTGGGTACAATTGATCAAAAAGGTTTTTTTTATTTATTTTTTTTACGTGCAAAAAAGGTAATAAACCACAACGATTTAAACATAGCATGGTAATATTTCAATGCATTTTGTTTTTGTTTTTATTTTTTATTTTTTAATACATATAAATAGGAAGTAATCAGAGAGTAGTAAGTATTGAGTTCGAGACTTCCCTCGTATGGAATTTCAACCTCTAACAATATTGATTAATTAGAGGAAGAATTCAATGCATTTTGTTTTTCTCTTTGGGGAAGTACTTCTAATTATATATATATATATATATATATATATATATATGTGTGTGTGTGTTACTATATGCATATATGGTTTGAATTAATAAGTTAAATTCTAATCATAAATGATTACTGAAAAAATCATAAATCGGATTATGCTTTTCAAATAAATATGGAGTATTCACATTAGCTAGCTTTTCAAATGATTATGGAGTGTATGTTGTTTAAACTTGAAGTTCTGAATTTAATTATATAATAATAAAGAATGGGTGAATTACATAAATGGTTACTTAACTTTTTAACAAATTTTCTGTTTTTGGTTCAACCAATTATAAAAAAATAACATTTTAGTCACTTATCTTTGTTAAAAATTATTATTTTTAGTCACCCAATAACATATTATAATGATGTGGCTATGTCATGTGTCATGTCATCGCGGACATTACAACGTAACCAAATTACGGGACTAAAATATTCAATCTTACAAACTTAAGTTACTATAAATCGTTACTTTCATAGGACTAAATGACCCATTACCCCCCCCCCCCCCCTCCCCAAGAAAAAAAAACTATGGTATTTTGGACATTTTGCCCCCTAAAGAATTATTTTAGATATTTTACCCCATAAAGTTTTATTTAGGAGTCCTATTGCTCCTCTATCATTATAATTACTCCACTTTGACAATGTATCTTAATTTAATTACTCCACTTTGGCATTTTTTTTTCTTTGGCTTTACATTGAATCTCAATGTGTGGAGTAATTAAATTAAGATTTATTGTCAAAGTTTTTTTTTGAGCAAATGGTATTATAATTCAATGATAAGAAGAATCGAGATGACAAACGCCGGGTGGTAAAGACCCGTACCACACATGATCAACATGTAAACCAGCTAATCGATGTGCCAAAACATTGAGTTCCCTATTTATATGAGCAAAAGAACACTCATCAAACAACAAAGCCAACTCCCAAATCTCATGGATAAGAGATTTATTGTCAAAGTTGAGTGGTTATATAACCAAAGGAGCAACATTGCTGCTAAATAAAATTTCATGGGGTAAAATATCCAAAATCATTCTTTAAGGGGCAAAATGTCTAAAGCATCGTAGTTTAAGAGGGAAATGGTCATTTAATCATTTTCATAGTTAAATGACCAAAATAGAAACTCATCTAAAATTAAATGACTAAATTTATAATTTACACATGACGAATTTAATGGAAAAGTAATAGTTGGTTATTTCACTATTAAGAAACTCAATATATCCAGATTAGTCAAAACAAAACTCTGCATACCGGATGGGGTAAAAAAAATATAATACATAAAAAAAAGGACAATAAAATAATATTACAGCGGAGTACTAACCCCAACATCAACAACCTAAACTAATTAATTAACCCTTCTTTTAGCTCCTTGGAAATATATAATATTTATATATTTAATTAGAAGTACAGCGGTGGTAGTGAGATTAACATGTAAAATGACCATTAAGGGTATTAAATGGATTATTATTACCTAGTGTAATGAAAATTGAAATATTATAAATATTATCTTATATTATATTTATAAATGATTGTATAATTAAAATAAATGTTAATAAAATTAAAAAAATAAATGAATCTACTCTTTAATTTATTATATTATTACACAAGAGGACGAGAAAAAATAAACCCCTCTCATTTTATTACACAATATAGGACAAACAAAAAGGAAGTAGAAAAAACAAAGGGCAAACCAATAAATGGGTGTTCACTGGAGGATTTTGCTCTAGGGGAAACGCTGCGATTCACTAGGGAAAAGTGGTGCCACATACGCAAACTGATCGGACGGATTTGCACTTAAGCCATCAATAACCATTGTATAGTCCGTTTAAAAGTCTAAACGGTTTCAAACGGCGAACTAAACATAGTCTCAGCTTCGATCTCTAACAAATTCAAATAATAAAAAAAAGTAAAAAAAGACCTAAACACACTCACCTCCGTGAGTGTAAAAATTGAAACTTGAAAATTAAATAAAAAAAATTTTGGACGTGTAAATGAATAAATGGAAAAATGATCAATTATATCTATACTAAATAAAAAAAGTACGAGTTTTGTAAAACTTTTGAATCGTCCATTATACCCTTATTTTTCAAACGTATTTCTCAAATGTCATTGCTTAACTATTATAGTTTGAATTTATATTTGATACACTGTCAGTGTATAGACCTATACACTGTTAGGCCACCAAATTGCGCCACCTCATTAAAATATAAAACAAAAATCTTACAGGCCCCTTTTTATAAAATCCCAATAATAATTATGTAAAATCCCAATGACCATGTAAAATAATTAGCTCCTCCTGGCTCCTGCGCAAACTCTAGGGCTTCTTTGACTTCTCCAATTTCCATTCCGAATCAATTCTGTCAATCTCTGCTATTGCATATAAAAAAAGAATTGGGGTTTTATATCCAAAATTCGCAAACAGTGATTAACAAAGGTTCATATAGCTTAAAAGAAACTAGAAACAAAACTATTTTTGCTTTACAAAATTCTTCAGAACATAGTTAAACATAAGAATGTCCCTTTTAACACCCAAAACTCAATCCTAGTGCTCGTCATGAAGAACTAAGAATGACCATGTGTCGAAGTACTTGAAGATCCTAATAGTTGCTTTAGGTTTGGCTAAGATATCCGGAATAAGAAGTAGAGGCAGATAAATCTGTTGTGGAAGAAGAAGTAGAGGCAGATTGGCGAGCAGATTCCGATCCGATAAGGGAAAAAGGGTGAAGTAGAATTTAGATTTTTGTCATGTTGAGACTTGAGAGGCAGAAGAAAATAAAATAATAAATGACCCTAATTATTTTACATATTTATTGGGATTTTATAAAAAAAAAAGGGGCCTGTAAGATTTTTGTTTTATATTTTAATAAGGTGGAGCAATTTGGTTGCCTGACAGTGTATAGGACTTACATTGACAATGCATCAAATATAAACTCTTATTATAGTTTTATTCTACTAAAAACTCTATTTTTATATTCAATTAAATATAACTAGAATTTCCCGGCCGCGCTTCGCGAGCGGCTGTTTTATTTTATAAATTCTTTTAAGAAAATTTCAGTTAAGAAATGAATTTTTGTTGTGAAATGATAACAAAACAAACGAAGAGAATAGAAAATTGAAGTATGGAAAAGACAAGAGAATAGAGAGACAATAGAATATGGAGAATAAGAAAATATGAAAAAGGGGAGAAATTGTTCTTATTCATCCTATTCCATAACAAAAAGTAAGTGGTGTATTTATAGGCATATAGATACATCACCATAAATATAAGAGGATGAACTTAGTACATAGGTATATATGTATGAATGAACCAAGTTATTAATCTTATCCATGCTTTAATTTTAAATTCATGGACATCCACAATATACATGTATATTCATAACAAATTTATAATTAATTTCTAATTATTTGATTAATTCATTTTATATAGGAAAAGGGGATTAATGTCTTTTGATTTTTCCAAACTAAATAAATACAAATATAATAAACAAAATATTAAAAAATTAATTATTGACACTTGTAAAAAAAAAACTAATGACATGTGGCACTCAATGAAAGCTTTGCTTATAAAATTAATAGTAGGTTTAATATCTTTATAATTATTTTATTTTTACCATTTTACTATTTTTCAATAAAAATTTGGATATATAAAATTTTTTAATATGCAGTTTTATTCAACTAAAAACTCTTTTTCATTTAATTAAATTCAATATATTTTATAATTACTTTATTTTTCCATTTTAATTTAAAAAGTTATTGTAATTGACATCTTTCTATTTGATAGTTTAATGTATTGTGAAAAAAATTTATTATTTCCTAACATGCAATTATTTTATTTGACCAATAATTAATTTTTTTCTTGATAAATGTAACTGTTGTTGTGGGTTTAACTTTACTGTTTTACTTTGTTAATATTTTTTTTTCGTATGAGATAATTTGTTTTGTTACTTTGATAGTAAAACCCAATGTATATACAAATTGGCTGTTGAGTTGGATTTGGCTTAGATTAGTTTCGGGTTGAGGAAATTTTGGGTTATAAGGGTTCGGTTAATTTCTCGGTTTCAGGTTGAGTTGTGTTTGGATCACTCAAATGTCGGGTCATTTGGGTTTGGATCAATTTTGGTTCGGTTCTTTTTTGGTTTCAGGTCATTCGGGTTTCAGCCTCCAATTTTCATGTTTAGGTCTTTTCAGATGCGGGTCATTTAAATATAATTAGTCCCGATTCAGGTAATTTCGGATTAATCTCTTGGATTGATCGGGTTTGGGTCATTAAGGATTTGGGGTCAGGTCATTTTGGTTTCGGATTGAGCAGATTTTTTGTCAAATCGGATTGGATCAGGTTTGGTTTCAAGCAGTTGAGTCGAATACATATACTCAGGTAAAATTTTGCCAATCTAATAATAGGCTTTTTTAGGACAAATTTAGCATGCTTAAAATTTTAATGTTCATTTTATTTAAAATAGATTGAGTCACGTGCAACGCACGTGGAAGCAATGACTAGTCAATATGAAATAAATAACTCTTACATACCCATAATTATAGTATTATATTATACTCACCTCTTCTTATTTCAATCCTATGAAAAAAGTTTGGATAGCAAAATAATCAAAATTGAAAATTCATCAACCCAACTTTGAGCTTGACGTTGAGGCTTTGGCCTAAATATCGCCAAAGCACATAAAGTTCATCTAGGAAAGGCAGGGGCTTCCTTTCCCCTCCTATTTGTAAATGTAAATTAGTAAATACCACTACCACTACTGTAGTACTGTTCCAAATGTGAAATGTGGAAAAAAAAAAAAGAAGAAGAAGTTCAACTCAACTTTTTCTTGAAGTACTCTCCTTAAGTTGAAATTACTTGAAATGAGTCCATATATATATATATATAAAATTTTGGGAGGGAGTAATGACTAAACATCTTTTGTCTTCTTTCTTAATTAGACAGAAAATTATAATTATATCTACCACCATGGTGCTGTCATGTTGTTTTTATTTTAGAGTGATAATATATTTTATTTAGATGATATATCACAATCATTTTCATTTACTTCAAATTCAATAAAAAAAACATGCCAAATAGTAGTAGTAGTAGTATAATATTGCAACTGGCTGGCTCTTAAGGCTCTATATATATAAGACGAGTCCATAGCCAGCTGATATTTGTAGACAACAAACAAGAGAGAGTTAAGAGTGGTGGAGAGAAAGCATGGCTACTAAACCAGGCATTCTTAGCGATTGGCCTTGGCACTCCATTGGCAACTTCAAGGTTCTTAATTCCTCCCGACCTTCTCCTCTCTATACTGATCCTCTTTTAACTAATTAATTTTCAATCATATATATGTATATATATGTACATATATATATCGACTAGCTTCCACCTCTTTGCCTATAATTAATTCGGGCAGAAAGGTTGAGTAATGACGTGGATTCGAACCCCGCTTTCTCACTCTCATTCCTTTACAAAAGAAAGGACATATATATTCATAACTTCAAACATTTATGGGGGTTTTTTTTTTTTGAAATATATATAATTGATTTGATTATTAATTAATGAATTTGTTTTGTGTTTTTGTATGGAGTAGTATGCACTGGTGGTACCGGGGGCAGTTTACAGCACATATTCATACATAACAGCAGCAGAAGATGAGAAAAACCTGTTCATGTTCCTGGTACTCCCATTCCTGTTTTTCAGATTGCTTCATTACCAGCTTTGGATTACTGTTTCTCGCTACCGAACTGCCCAAGGGTCCAACAGGATTCTTGACAAGAGCCTCGACTTCGACCAAGTTGACCGAGAACGGAGTTGGTACGTTTTCAGTTTTCATTTTATATATGGGAATAATTAAATAATCTCATTTAATTATTTTAACTCATATAAATGGAGTACTTAATTTTCAGTTAGGTTTTGGTAGATATATTCCTTTCACTCATCACTTTTGCAGCCTGGTAATATAAAATTTGCTTAGCTCCTCAAAAAAAAGTATATTATCTGCCTATTAAAAAAATTTCTTCAGCATTTTTAACATATCAAGTTCACTTTTAGCTATCAAAAGTTTATTTTCAACCTTTATACTGCCTCTTAAAGTACAAAAAATCACATCATGAGCTGAGTGCTAGAACCAAGTAATAAGGAATAGATAATTAAATGTTAAAAAATTGATTTGCCCCAAACTTAAAATTTTAGTATACATTTTATACAGGACTAGTGCTGTATATTTCTCATGATTAAAATTCATACTATATAAGCTTTAAATCTTTTTCGGATGTTGGAATATCTTCACACAAATATAAAAAGTTCTATATTAGTTGTCTAGCACATGGGTGAATTTATGTGGATCTAATTACTTAGATTCAGATTCACAAAATAAAACTCTTTTGTTTTTATTTATACCCTGTCACTTTTCGTAACATTACTACTATCGCTCTTAAGAAGTCAAACAATTTTAACACCTCATTTTCTTTACTCTATTTTAATTTTAAAAGTTTTGAATTTTACTAAAAAGTTAAAAATCCTATAAAGAAAGAGATACTACTAGTAGATAGTAGTATAAAGTACAATTTGTTATTAAAAAAAAAATACTCCATCCGTTCCAAATTGAATGTCACCTTACTATTTTGGGATGTTTCAAAATAATATCTACTTTCCTAAAATGACAAACACTTTTACAAACATTACCCTTCATTTAAACACCAACATTTGATGGGACCCGCCACTCTATAACACTTTTAAAGGTATAATTGGAAAGCACACACCAAAATAACATCTTCTCTTAAACTTTGTACCATTTACAAAGTAATTATTCAATTCAGAACGGAGGGAGTAAAACACAATTTGTTTGTCCTTGTCATTGAGTAATGTTCCAATCCCTAGTTGGCAATTTATTATTTTAACTTTTGGTTTTGATTGGCAAGGCAATTAAATGCCGGGCCCATGATTGTCACTTAACAAACCTAGTTTTAGTAAGTTGGATGGTCCTTCCTTACCTTTGTTTGATGACCAAGGGTAATTATGAAAAGTATAATCTGTTCTCGTCCCTTAAACAATACTATAGTAAAATGTATGTATATTACAAACAGAGGCCTGAGAAAAACGATCGAGACAATACAAACAGAGCTCATTTCTTAGACCAGTAAAGAAAAGAATTACAAAGGGAAGGGGGGTGGGGGGAGGGGGCGGCAACCCATGACAATCAAAAGGTTCTTACGAAATCAGAAGGTTCCAAGATATTTTAGAGGAATTTCTTACGAAACTATTCTTGATAAGTTTGTTAGGATAAAAAAAAAAAAACCTAGTGGGTATGAATGAGAAGTGAAAAGATTTTAATTTTTGACTTTTCAAACATGTTTAATTTTTCGGGACAAGTAAAGGTGGTGAAGTAGGCCTAAATCGAGTTGATCAATTAATATATAAAAGGGATTTAGGCCTAAATTGAGTTGATTAAAAAATGTTTAGGATGAAATTGGTGAAAGTAAAAGGATGATTTTGTTTGTTTGATGGTTGCAGGGATGATCAGATTGTGTTGAATGGAATATTGTTCTACGCAGCGGGCATTGTGTTAAAAGATCAATTTAACATGCCCTTGTTTAAAGCCGATGGCACAATTATCACACTCCTACTCCACTGGGGTCCTGCAGAGTTCCTCTACTATTGGCTTCACCGGTCATTGCACCACCATTATCTTTACGCACGTTACCACTCCCATCACCATTCTTCCATAGTCACCGAGCCAAATACATGTAAGCAAAATTTCCCATTGTTCTTCAAGATCAGGCAGAATATATAAGATGTTCAAATTGATAAAAAGGCTAATTGCTCATCTAAGAGCTTAACCTCTGTGAAAATGCTCAATTTAAGGCCTATTATTAAAAAAAAATGCTCAAATCGGAGCTTAACATTGCAAAATCAACTCAAGTAAGGGTTCACCGTCAATTTCATAGGCTTAATTTAGAGCTCTTACTAGGGTCTAACGTTGACGGGAAACCCTTAATTGAGCCAATTTTGAACCATTGGATCCTGATTTGAGTTTTTTGAATGATGGACCCTAAATTGAGCATTTTCGTAAACGCTTATTTGAACATATAGTCTTATATAAATGAAAACATTAATGATCATAATAATGTGCCTTCTTATTGTAATGTATGCAAATGCAAATATACTTTGTTTTGGCAGCGTTCGTGCATCCATTCGCCGAAGTTCTTTCGTATTATTTTCTCCTTCTGATACCAATCTTATCATCAATATACATCGGAAAAGCTTCCATCATTGGCGTTTTTACTTATGTTACCGTTGTTGATTTTCTGAACAACATGGGACACTGCAACTTCGAGTTCATGCCACAATGGTTGTTCACCATTTTCCCTCCTCTCAAGTACATTGTCTACACCCCATCGTAAGTTCATCATCTCATTGCTTAATTAATTCACTCAAATTTATTCATCTATATAAATACAACCCAATGACTAAAACAATCCAATATTTTACATGTAATTAATTACAGGTTTCACTCTCTTCATCACACTCAATTTCGATCCAATTACTCTCTTTTCTGTCCATTCTACGATTATGTCTATGGCACAGTCGATAGTCACACCGATACATTGTATGAAACTTCGAGCAAACGAGAGGCAGTGTCACCGGACGTTGTTCATTTGACTCATTTAACCACGCCGGACTCAATTTACCATCTTCCTCTAGGATTCCCTTCCTTGTCTTCCA
Organism: Corchorus capsularis; assembly: GCA_001974805.1. NCBI lineage: Eukaryota > Viridiplantae > Streptophyta > Magnoliopsida > Malvales > Malvaceae > Corchorus > Corchorus capsularis. Next base: position 23,697 of record AWWV01016466.1, read on the forward strand.
AGCCTCAAGCTTCCAAATGGTACCTTCTGTTTATGTGGCCTGTCACACTCTGGTCTTTGCTGTTAACTTGGATTCATGGCCATGCTTTCATTTCTGAGAGAAATGCCTTTAAGAAACTCAAACTTCAATCTTGGGTTGTTCCCAAATACAATATGCAAGTAAGAAATTGCTTTGATCAATTTATGGATTTGGGTGTTTGAATATTTTTAGACTGTTACTTATATTTTTGTTAATTTACTGTTTGCAGTATTTCTCAAAATGGCAAAGGGGAACTATTAGTAAATTGATTGGAGAAGCCATTGTAGATGCAGATAAGAAGGGGGCTAAGGTTCTCAGTTTAGGCCTTCTGAATCAGGTTTGCCTAAAATTAACTTTTTTAATTAGTCCAAAAAATTAGAAATTATATGTTTTTATTTTTTTCATTTACTTCTCAATTTTAACTTTCTACTTCTAAATATATGTAGAATGAGGAATTCAGCAGAAATGTAGAGCTTTATATGAAAAAGAACCCTCAGCTTAAAATCAAGGTTGTTGATGGAAGCAGTTTGATAGCAGCAATTGTGCTAAACAGCATTCCTAAGGACAAAACCCAAGTAGTCCTTAGAGGTAGAATCTCCAAGGAGGCTTGTCTCTTGGTCCAAGCTTTATGTCAAAAGGGTATTCAGGTAAATTCAAGATAAAGCCTCTGAAAATTAATTATGTCATGATCTCAAGCCTCAAGGGAATGAAATTAAGTACTTCACATTATGTTGAACAGGTGGTCATATTGGAAGAGGATGAATACAATAAACTGTTGAAGTTTGATAACAACCTTCAAAAGAATTTAGTCCTTTCAAAGAAATATGATGTCAAGGTAAAGTTCTTTTTAATCCAATGGCATTTGTATTATACTACATAATCTATAGTACATACAAATATATGCTGATATATTTCTGCAGGTATGGTTGGTAGGAGATGGATTGACTGATAAAGACCAGAAAAAGGCACCAAAAGGAACAATATTCATTCCATTTTCCATTTTCCCACCAAAGAAGGTTCGCAAGGACTGCTACTATCATACTACACCGGCTATGGAGGCTCCAAAAGCTCTGGAAAACATGCATTCTTGTGAGGTAACTAATTAATTACTGCACATAATAATTTTCTCAAACAGATTAGAAATTTAGTTCCAAAACAGTTATATTTAGTTTTAACATTGAAAAAACCAAAAACTGAAACAGGACTGGTTACCGAGGAGGGTGATTAGTGCAAGCCGTGTGGCCGGGATAATTCATGGTGAAGAAGGCTGGGAAGTTAATGAGTGTGGTGGAACCACTTTTAGCATTGACAAAGTTTGGAATGCTAGTCTTGAACATGGCTTTCGCCCTGTGCCAATCTCTGCTTAAATCAAAATCCCAGGCTTTGTTATTAATCATCTAGTTATTATTATATATATATATGCACTGAACTTTCATGTTCCTTGTATTTTCCTTGTGAATGGGAATAATTTGCCTTATCTTTTTCCACTAGATGTACATGTTGTTCATTTTCCTGTCTTTGGTAGCCTACTGATCAACAAACTCAAACATATCTTCTGAACATAACATAACATGTTAAGCCAAAACTTAGCCTGGAATTGACTGCTAAAACTATCTACCTTCAGAATGACAATTGGAATGATAAAAGGGAAACTAAAACCAAAAAGCCACTTCAACCAATTTTCCAGGACCACTCGACTATGCCATTTTCGACCCTCCACCGGGGGACCGCGGCTGGTCCCTAACACCAGAAAACCACAAACATTTTCTTCCCATTTCGGTATGTTGATTAAACAAGAGGGAACTTAGAGCCTCATCTTTTGTTTGGTTTGAATGATATATGATATCATCCTTTCCTTCAGAGCCAATTGAACTGTTCCAATTATCTTGGTAGATATATGTCATTTGTATAATTTTTGCTTATTTTTCTTATTCACATGCAGCTGCAGCCTGCAAGCTACCAAGCATTCAAAAATGACAGCCCAAATGAAAGGGATCGATGAATATCAATAAGACACTAAAACAAGGGAGGACCACTAATAAGATTTTTTTAATCTTAGCTTAATCATTATCATAGAAACAAGGCTTTCCATTTCTAACTAACTCAATCTAAGTATCTTTGAAAGATAATTTTGTTGAGTAATGTCGTACCAAGTACACCGAAAACGATTTCCATAGTCCTCCATTTTCTAATCTTTTCTAAACCTGTATTATTTCATTTTTACTTGTTTCTTAAGCTAACAAAACTTAGCTAAATATATAACTTTTCGTATAATTAACTGATCAAATACTCTGAACTAAGGTTTCAATGCCACCCTGTTCCTGTTGTTTACGTTTCATGCATATCCTTTCATCCTCTCCATGTTTCCAACAAAATCCATGCACAAAAGCAGAAACTAGAGAAATGGAAATCTGGTTTTTGATTCTGTATCATCAGCTTGCAGCTCAACCGGGTTTTTTTTATCCAATTTTTGCAAATTGCATGATGAACATTTGATGCACATTAAGTACTCTGGCAGGATCTATACTATTCCTAGCAAAGTATTGATGTCCGAAGCTAATTTTATCTAATATATCAAATCATATATACAAACTTGCAAGTAGAGGAAAAGGCAAAAATCTTATAGCAGACGAACTAGCTATTATTCACATGAATCATATCTATTCAGTAAACAACAACTTTAGAGCTAATGTTGGTTTCTATCTTATAGATATAAAGTAAAACTAGGTTCATTTCAGAAATTTAGCACTAGAATTGTAAACTTTATACTACAAAATAATTGCTAGAGTGGGGGTATATTTCACCAAGAGCATCATACCAACTCATGGACAAACGATGCAAACTTGGTTGAGCAGCTACTAGTCCTTTCATCATTGGAGCCCAACAGTAGACTAATTCAGAAAAGTACAGCATTGAGTGCAATAAAATCTTACCATGAAGAGTTGGGGTCTTATTTGTGCAAAAGTGCCCGTAAAACGGCTTCACAGTTTTTGCTCTCAAGAATCAGAAAGTGTCCAGCATCAGGAACCTCATGATAATGAATCCAAGGAAGCTTTTCTGAGAGATAACGATTTATTTGATATGGAATGATTCTATCCTCGTAACCTTGCCAAATATGAACAGATCCCTCATTTTCAGGGAATGGATTAACTAGATCCAGGGGATCAAATTCCCATTTTCCATAACCAACCATTATATCTCTATACAGAGATTCATAAACACCTTGCTGTCGAATCTTTTCCTGCAGTGCAAAAATAAGCCAGGTTATAACATATGTATTCAATGGTGGAATGAAATATCTAAGAAAGTAGCATTATCAGAGTAAGACAATTCTTTCATTTAATTAAGGTTTGGCAATATTGGTATGCTCGGAGACAATAAGCATTGCATTAGTTATATGAGTTCAGGAATACATTAATCTCTAGCAGTCTCTCTCTTTATTATGGTCAATCAATTGAAAAGAACTAACAACCTGACCAACACTTGGAGCTTCAGACAACTTCTTAAAGATCTGCAAATCACTTGGGCTAAAAATTGCCATGTTACCGGCCATCAAGCTTAAAGAAGGGAACCATTTCTGGGTCATCCACCAGTTGAATAACCAAGGGGTGTAACGAGCAACTCGAAATGCCCATTGGTCTTGTGGAAGCAACCTACCAAACGCCTCATTTGATAAATTGGCAGGTAGACATGGCCACCAGTAGTGGACAAATGGAACTACCAAAGAAGCTCCTGCTAATCTGTAAATAAGGGGAGGAAAAGCCATTCCGTTAGTATTGTTTGAAAGCAAAGAATTCTGCAATGTCAAAAGGAAAAAGAACATATGAAGCAGGTAATTAAGAAACATGCCTATTAGGTATGTATTTTAAACAACTATAAATAGGGTAGGCGCCCATTGACATCCCAATTACATAAAACTTGGAACCAATCTGCAACTTGTCAGCTAGTTCTTGAACATCATATGCTTCGCTCTTTACTGAGCGTGATGGATTTGGGTCACTGTCTCCATAACCTGCTCTGTCGAAGAAGAGGAAATAGATCTTGAATTCCTCTATAAGTTCCTGAAAATCAAAATCTTCTTCTCATATAAAATGATTCAACTTAGTGGAAGAATGCAACTAAACTGTTGTAGTTGTGGTCTACCCACACACAAGCATCTTCCAGGGAATGAAATCGAAAACATCTCACCTATGACCTTTCACTGAATCAGCAACTCTCAAGAACTAAACATATAATTTTGCACTTGCTACCCAAGGTATTTAGTGTGTACAATACTTAATGTGCAAATCATCATCCCATCCCACCCATCATCCTTGCTCCAATAACACACTTTCACTTTATTACTAGTCCATGTATGTCTTCAAACTAAAGATGATACAAAAGGAAATATATATACTACATGTTATGTGTGTTAGATCATGATTAGTTAAGGTAATTAAAGACTGAATTTTTTCTCTTCTTTAAGGATTCTGTCAATTCACCCACACAACTGTATAGAAGATTACTTAGTTGGTCTTACAGGCTGAAGAATAAATTGCATATATATGGTTATCATCTTAAGTCTTGTCATAGTTTGAACATATTCTTTTCATCCTAACCTTTAAGAGAAAAGGCCCTCACATTGGCAATAACATTTTCTCGCTTGTTTACTAAGTTTGCACCACATATCAATATCCAACTAATTGAAGAACTCCCAAGCAGTCACTAGTCAATACATTCTCAGTAGTGTTTGATAGATTCCAGAGACACATATAAAGATATTAATGCACGCATGATTCTTTTCTTTACCAGCCTTCTTCTCAAATATACTGGAGAATTTGACAAATATGATGTTTATCTCTCAAGTAGATAAAAATCTAACCAAAATCGATTAAAAAAAAAAAAAAAAAAAATTGGGTACTTTGTAGTAGCATTTTGTACTGAATGGGTGGAAGAGCTCATACATATTGGCTTAGCGCATCTCAATATGGCAAACTAGCATTTCCAGAAACAAGTTTAGAACCATAGATAATGAGGTTTGCAAAATTGTAAATAATCAAAGATAAGTTCATACTTGCGGGGCAGGTAAATTCAGATCTTTGGAGCTGTCAAAGCCATGAACAACAACAATTTTGTACTGAGCCTCTTCCTTGGGAACTCCTGCTTCTCTATAAGCCAAATGCCTCCCATCACTGAGCTTGACTCTAGGAGAAGTGACAGGAGGCCCATCCGGTGAGCCACATATCTTGGGCGGGGGTGGCTTTATTGCCTGATAAGCCCATCCCAGAAGACCGACTGTCAAAGCAACTGCTATAGGTGCAATCATTGCTGTAAAAGGAGAGAAAATACCATAATATTATTGGTCATATCAGAACCAGAAAGAAGATTTTGCAGTTGATGATGTTCATCCAAATGTGTAAGTAAAAACTTTACAAAAAACAGTATGAACAAAGAAAGTGGTAAAATAAAACTGTTAGATAACTGTTCTTAAGAATGAGAGCCATGTAATACTGCCCTATTAAACAGGATTGTTTGCCAATGTCATGTCCATCAGTCTATATAAGTTTCTGTCTTCTAACTGTGTACTAAAATGAGAGGAATTGAAAGCAGATCACAACTTAGAGTGCCAAGACTTGCCTAATTTGTACCCAATAAATGGGTTGAATTGAACTTCAAAATTCTGAAACATAGTGAGCTTTTTAGTTCTTACCTGTAAGAGGGATCTAAGAGGAAGCAGATGGTTTATGTGCTTAAAACATGGGCAACTTTCTAATTCTGAAGCCTAGCACAAAAAGCAAGCTTTTAGCAATAGTATGTTTGAGATTCAGATATATACAGATCAAATCAAGTTGAAAAATATTGATGACTAAAGTTTTCTCTTAATAATTCCAATCTTAGAAGTTTTAATTGGAGTGACTTCTCTTATTAGTTCAGGCAAATGTGTGGTTTTTCCTTTTGGGATCAATTAGAGTTTCATCACAAATGGGAAAGCTCCAACTTACACAACCAGTGGGGAATCAGCACAGATGCAGAGAAATATCAAACTTTCAGACATATCCCATTAATTAATTCTATTCTATATATTTACAATCCAAATTTCAATCTTTCAATAAGATTTGTTTCCCATTTAATCAAGTTCATGACACCCAAACAAAAATAAAAGTAAAAGAGGAAACAAAAACCCAAACCTGGAAATGAAGTGGGTTTGGGTCTGTTAGGTCTGGTATGAGCTCTAGCAGATGCAGCAGAGACCTTCTTGATCTGCTGCCCACTTGTCATTTCCTTCTACTAGTACAAGTAAAGGCAAAGTAAGAGTCTTTGTTTCTTGAAAGAGACCCAGCTTAGAATTTGATCCACAACCACAGCAGCTCACAGTAAACAGATAGATACTGCCAAATGATAATATATATATATTTATTTATTCCAATCCAACGTGCTCTGCATGCAACAATAACGTTACTGCAACTGTTACTACTGCTTTCCAAGTTACAAGGTCGCTACTTTTGACTCTCTATCTGTAAAACAACAAGCACAATGGTAAAGATTGCAGTGGTCGTTTGTTTCAAGTTTGAAACATAGTAAAACTTGTCAAGCATCTTATGATCCAAGAATTTTACCAGTTATTTATTCAAGCATGTCAAACACTTCACACCCTATATACTCTATGTATTATATATAATATCCCACCTGAATTTATAGGGTAAGATGATTTTATATCTTTCAGTGTAAAAAATCATTTTCCTTGAAGAACCATCTATGGCATAAATACCACTTTGCACCCTTAAGTTTATACGGACTGTCACTTTACATCCAACTTTTTTATTTTGACCAAAACACACCCTAAAGTTTTATTTTTGTGCCACTATGAACCCTCTATCCCGTAGGACATAACGGATCGGTCACGACGTCCGATGTGGTATATCCTTTTGTGGTGTATCTTTCAGTGTAAAAAATGATGTGGCACGTATCTTTTTGTGCACGTGGCATGCCACATGTCACATTTTGAAACATGTGGCATGCCACGTGTCACTTTTTGGTACACGTGGCATGACATGTGTCACTTTTTGATACACGTGGTGTGCGACATGTCACTTTTTGGTACACGTGGCATGTCACGTCGGACACCGTGATAGGAGAAATTATTAGGTGGGACGGACCCACCACGTCATCTATGGGACCAACCAATGATATTAAGATAACTCATCAATTTTCTAAAACCCTATCCCCATAATATCTCAAATTTGGGGACTTACCTTTTACAGAGGATTTATTTTAAAGGGGGGCTAAACATTGGACTAAAATCGTTTCTAAATTTAAGGAGGTCATTTGACATGGCAAAATTTCATTGGTTAGTCTCATGGATGACGTGGTGGGTCCGTCCCACCTAATAATTTCTCCCGTGATAGAGTCGTTTGTTCTACCGTGACGGAGGGTGCAAAGTGGCACAAAAATAAAATTTTAAGGTGCATTTTGGTTAAAATAAAAAAATTGAATACTACAAAGTGACAGTCCATACAAAATTAAAGGTGCAAAGTGACATTTATGCCCGCCGTCTATTATATCTTTCTTTTTTTGCTACTCACGATCTAAATGACTATATCTTTCAATTGTTTTTGGGCTGGAAAAATCTTGGGTCTTGGAGGGCCTCTTTCAATTACGATCCATATGATACACAATGAAACTGGGGTATTCGGGAATGAGGAGATTAAATGCCTGATTGTGTAAAATGGGCCGTAAAAGGGCCTCAGCCCATTTTACCAGGAAACAAGAGATTGCATTGCATTTGCCTCTGCCCCCAAAATTGGAAGATGACTCAGCTGCAACTTTTCATATATTGACAGTGGGGATGGGTGTTTCTTCATATATGATTTTTCTTTTTCCTGGATAAAAAAAAAAATGATTTGGATGACACCGTCAGTATACCTTCCTATAATATTTGGAGGATTTTTGGACAGATGATAGCTTTTATTAACACTTTTCTTTTTAAATTCACCATTTTTGGAACACTTGTACTCAAAATTAATATTATGATGAATTGGATTTAGTACTTGATGATCAAGAATTTACTTTTTTTCCATTTTTTTTAAATGGCATTAGCTATGTGAAACTACTACTAATTTGAACTTAAGGTTTAGTTTAAATGGTTCATCCATCTCTTTAGAAAGTTAGGCTATGTTTGGTAGTGGAGATCATTCTCCATTTTCCATTTCAAAAAATATCAAAGAAATTAGGTAGTGCCATAACATGTGTCAGTGAAAATAAGAATATTTTTGGAGAATTGAGATGACAATGGAGTGGGGAATGAAGAACATATTTATTTTATTTTGAGATTTTCACTCCATTGTCATCTGATTCATTCTCTAAAAATATGTTTGTTTTCATTGACACATGGTGTGACACTACTTAATTTCTTTGATATTTTTGGAGATGAAAAATGGAGAATGTTTGTTCTCCACTAACAAACATGGCCTTAGTTTTTCCGCAGATTAACTTCGAATCCCATCTCCTACATCCGTTTTTCTAGAGCATAACTCTCCAATGTACATTGTTTTAAAAACTGGACCGGCCGGGCCGGTTTAACCGGAGGCATGTCCGGTCCTTAGAGGTATGGAAACCGCGGTCAGTCAACAAAGTCAACAACCGGAGAAAAACTGATTGGACCGGCGGTTGAACCGGAGAAAAACCGGTTGGACCGGTTTGGTAGTTGGAAAATTTTGAAAAAACTTTTGAAGGTAGTGAGTTTTGAACCCACAACCTTATGGATAACAAAAAACATGCTTATGCCACCACACCAAATGCTTTTATGTGACATGAATATACCTTATATAATATTTAAAAGGTCAAATATCAACAATTTTCCATAAAATGCCCTTTTCAACCCGGATCGGCGGTTGAACCAGTTAGACCGGTCGGACTGTCGATCGGAAGCTTCACCGGTTCTGTTGCCGGTCCGGTTTCAAAAACCTTGCCAATGTAAACATAAACTCTCCAATGTAAAATAATAATAATAATAATAATAATAATAATAATAATAGTAATAATAATAATATAATAATAATAATAAAAACACTACTTTTTTTTTTGAGATCATAATAAAAACACTACTAAGTTTGTAGCTTTGCCACCATATATATTCTATATGCAGATTTAATTATTTTAAATTAATGTACGTACGTAACTTTTGATTAGCATTAACATTTTAAAGTTGAATAATTCCAAAACGAAGTGAAAAGCTTTCTTTCTTTCAAACAAGTATTCCAAAACAAGTGTTGGAAGGCCCCCAGCAATACATTGCACATCGTTAATCAATAATAATATCTTATATTAATCACTCTAATAAACTATTGCCAAAAAAAAATCACTCTAAGAAACTATATGTTATTATTATTATTATTATTATTATTATTATTATTATTATTATTATTAAGGCTAATATTTTACCCAAGCTATGGAGAGAATCATGGAAAGAGAACTAGCTAAGGTCTCTAATAATAAATTATGCATGCATTAACTTTTTTTTTTTTTTAAATAAAAGTTTAGGTGAGTGCAAGTTGTCCCAGTCCATCAGGTAAGTATGTATTAATTTTTTTTGAAAGGCAATCAATATTTTTTTTTGTGAAAAAAAAAGTTTTGGAGTAGGGGTGGCTATCCCATCTCCAAGGCAGGGCAAACCATTGACCTAATTCGGAATTTAGGACCCATTGGACTTTCACCTGCAGAATTTTCGGAATTTACAGACCGCCTATCAAATAGGAGACTGCGGTCAGTAGAATTCGAATTTAGGTGGAATGCACGAAAAGTCTAAACCTTAACCACTTGTGCCAACTCCCATTGACAAAGGCAATCAATACTAGCTTGCATGCATTAAATTTTAAATCGGGCTTTATGGACAGTATACATGAAACTCAAACATGTACAGTATACATAAAAGTCTCCACCTTTTAAAGGTATCAACTAATAATTTATTTATAGTATATATTATCTTTGAACTCAAAGCTTAGCCTAAAATGATTTATCAATCCATTAATTCTTTAATTGATTTCATAGGTCATGACTCATGAGGTTTGTGCCTACAACTCCTGTATTCTCTCCTCCAATGTACTTAAGAAATGATAGTACGTATGTACTAGCTTCTATATTCCTATGATATGAATATATATAGGTTAAAAATTAATGAAGGTTAATTTGCCCATCGGTTGTTTAATTATGCCATTAAGAATATTACCCAATCAAGTAATTAGAGATAATAATATCTCACACCATAAATTTCATTTTACGAAAAAGGAAAACCTAGAAAACATAAGACGTGTAGAATATGGAAACACTAGGAGAAAAGGAGGAGTCGACGACTATTGAGGTTAAATGCCATACTTGAACACAATTATTGCTTGCTAGCTAGGCCAAGGTAATTAAATTAAGAAAAAGATTATTGTCCACTAACATTTTCTCTACTGTTATTGTCGCAGAAAATGTTGAAGAATGTTGCATGCAACACCAAACGAGACTTGCTTTTTTCAATATGCAGGGTTGAATGTTGTAATAAATTCATGATCGAATCGAAGCACATGCAAATGAATTTAGATGACAAAGCTGTTATATAATATTGTTTCTATTCTTATATAAAAGTTGAAGGAAACGAAAACTTTATTAATATGGTACATATACGTACTGTTCGATCGTTTGCCTTTCAAAAAGCATGTAATTACTACTGTTTATAAAGCTTAATTAAGTTTTGATAGTTGCACCCTTTTGCCCGACCCTATATTGTAAAGCATAATTATAGGACTATCGTAGTCGGCAAACAATTTAAAAATGATTTAATACGTATAAACCTATCTAAAGGTTTAAGATTTAAAACTTCTAGTTAGCAATTAATATTCAAATCTCAATGAAACAGATGAACGGAAGATTTATGATACAGCAAAATTAATTAACTTAATATTGAGCCGCCGAATCATCATATATTGATCATATACATATATACCAAGGATATATATAGTATAGTATAAAAATGTCAGTACACATACGGGGCTTCCCCTATACTTTGGGTAGGGATAGACTAAGCTGCAAGCATTTCCCACTTTAATGGATAAAATTTTCTGCCTTTTGAAAAACAAATTCAAGGAGTTTTGATTGGGCTCATTTCATGCATATATATTTTGAACTCTCGTTAAACAGAGGCGGAATCAGGATGTTTGGGAGGGAGCTGGAGGGGACGAGATAAGAGTATATATTATATATTTTTTTCCGATGTGACAAAAAAAAATTTTGAGTAATATAGTGTGTGTTGCGGACGCCAAGTCGCCGGTCAAGTGACGATGGAGAGGAGCTTCCAAGATGATCTAAAGACACTAAAAGAGGCGTCGAGAGTGACGGGGCTTTGGTCCCTCGTTTGGATTCCGATGTCTAAGTCAGAAATCTAGATCTAGTTTTAGAGATTTAGGGTTTGTAGAATAGAGAGAGTCACATACCTCAGCCTTTAGAGCCATGGGTATTTATAGGACCTGTTTGTACGGATCGCACGTTGGAGGTCACGTGTGGGGTGCCAGTTGATTGGCGATGGGCCTTCGGACCTTGGTGTTGATTTGGGCCGGATGGCGTTATTGGTCATTAGGCTCCTTATAGTCATATGTGGCGGTCGCCCAGTATGGAAGTGGTCGAGTGCCAATCAATTGTGTTATACTCAACAATTGTGTTATGCTCGACATAGTGTTTAGTTATATTGATTAAAGAGTAAAACGCTACAAATATAAAATTCACAATTTAAATAATAAGATTCGTAAAAGTAAGGGTTAATTTGTGAAAACAAAAAGGATACATTACAAAATTTGAAAGGGCTAAATTAATAAATATCCCATTTTCTTTGAGTGCAGGAAACAAGTCCTTCGGAGCATAACGGACCTGATTTTATCCAAGGCGAGTAAGAAGAGTAGCTGACAAATCCCGTTGTGTTGATCCTCATCCAAAATGGTCCTCAACGCATACGTAGCATTTCTTTTATCTTTCAATTCCTAAATACCAAACATCCAAAGCCTACTTTATGAGTTTTTTTCTTTCTTTTTTTTGGCCAGATTCTTTATGAGTTCATTACTCTATGTTGTATATATAGGTTTTATATATTATATTGATTGGTATTTTCTAGCTTCTACATATATATTACACACACACACACACACATATATATATATATAATCATACATGAGAACATCATCATCAACAACAATAGAAATGATAAATGATGATGGGAAACGTATTTTGCATATTCTTGAAGTTAAACAAAATAAAGAAATGTTTATTGAAGTTATACCATATATATATGATGAGTTCATAAGGAATGTGCCAACGGCACCCACCACATACATGATATATATTACCTTTCGGCACTAAAAAATGGGGAAAAGGAATGGCAAAAGTGAAGGGGCAAAAAAAAGAAGAGAATAAAAGACATGCATGTGGTTGCAAAGTAAGTTTATATTATGAAAATGTCCAGAGTCTAGCCTTTGGCTTTGGAATATGAAGAAAATAAGTGAAAGAGTTTCCAAATATAGAAATCCCACTCTCATTTTACTACTAATTCAAGAAGTAGAGAGAAGAGTAATGAAACGACACCCCCAACTTGATACTGAAATGACCCTTCACCACTACTATAGAGCTAGCGGCAGCCTTTATGTTGGTGTGTGTGGCACATTTTAATGTTGTGCTGGTGGAGTCCCTTTATGCTCCAAAAGTCCAAACCCCTTCATTTAAAATCTTTTAAAATCAATGACAATTTCATAAGTGAATGGTTATATTGGGAAAGGTTCTCAATTAAATGCATACCGAGAATTTCTCCTTTTTTCCTTTAATACAAAAGGCCAAGAGTGTAGTCTCTGATCCCCAGCCTTTGAGAGGATGTTTTTGGAGAAGGATCAGCTGAAAATTCTGTCTGTCTTTCTCTCCATTATGCTAAAGATCATATAGAAGAAAAGTATATAGTATATATAATATATATATATGAAATGAATATCACCCACATTTAACTTCATATGCTGTTTAAGTCCTGCAGGGATATAAACTATACACCTAAACAAATAAATTAATAAATAAAATAATTAACTTTTGGGATATATATAGGAGAAAATCCCACATTACTATGATATTGTTCTCTCCTTTTTCATAATAAATCTCTTTCTAACGGGTAATGGTGATCACATTTTGGTTCTGATTGGGGTTTTGAACTGGCAATTCTGGTCTGAAAAAATAGAACTGGGTCTGGAACCTTAGCCTTTATAGTAGAGGTTTCGGTTCCAAAGTGAAATTTTGTTTTGATTTTTTTTAATTTCTTATTAAAAATGATATGATTAGTTAATTAATTAGTTCTAATATATATAAGTAAATATTAAATAACATGTGTCTATTATTGAAAAAAAAACATGTCTATATATTAACACTAAATTATGAAAATTAATTCATAAAATTAATATATATTATAGATTTTTATAAATGTATTAATAATAAAATAAGTAAAAAAACTAGAATTGAAACTGTTGGTTTTGGTTCCACATATGGTGGAATCTAACCGCGACCTTACTCACTAATATTTCAGTTCGATTCTAAAACCAAAATCTTTTTTGCAATTCTGATTCTTGTTTGATGACCATTGTCCACGTACAGTTCGAATCGAACCGCGGTCACCTCTACTAAGGGGATTACTAAAGTCTTCAAAGCTAATTATAACCAAAAAAAAGTCTTAAAAGCTTATATTCCATTGATATAGGTTAATTGAGTTGATAAGATATTGAATTTGAAATTTAAGATAATTATGGACTACTAATCTATATAAGTATCACTTAAAACCGTGGTATGCCTTGATCTTTAGTTTTTTTTTTTTTTTAAAACCCTTATATTCCAATATTCATTTTCCCCTCGAGTCATTTTATTGGGTTTTCACCTCCCTTCGCCTAATATGTTGTTGCTTAGATACATGTCTAGTTAAATGGAAATGTTGGCACTAGGAAAAGAAATTAATTTGTAGTACGTCTTTTCTTTTCTTTTTTTTTTGGTACAAAGGAGGGCCAAGCCCTAAGCAAGATTACACCATTCTAGGAAAAGTAACTCCCACTGTATCAGCCATCAACAGGTTGATAATGCCAGCGGAGGGTATGATACATCAAAAGTCCTTCCCACGGTTCTGTATTATGTTTTGCAAGTCAGTCGGCCGCAAAATTCTTCTCTCTTGGCACATAGTTAAGCCTGTAGTCCCAATCCCTAGCCAACAGATCTCTAATTGCTTCGACCACACAAAAGAGAGGGTGATTCGCACTTACACCCTTCTTGATCATGTTGATAGATGTGGCCGAGTCCGATTCAATCTCGAGAGCTCTAATCCCTTTGCTTCATGCCAATGAGATGCCTTGATGAATGCCCCTAAGTTCAGCCATATCAATGGAGAACTTGCCAATTGCCTATGAGAAGCCAATGATCCAATCACCGCAATGCCCCCTAATTACACCCCCAATGGCCGCATCATTCGAGGCCTGGTTCCAACTACCATCAGTATTAAGTTTTGCCCACCTTTCAGGAGGTTTGTCCCAGCCAAGTTGCACCTTAGCTCGCACCCTAGCACTACCATTTTGCACTGAAAACTCCATTGTTTACTGGGTTGCTTTAAAGATAAGGGCCATTTTGGTGTCAATGAGAGTGGTTTTATTTGAGAGGCCAAATTCATTCCTCCATTTCCATATTCTCCAGCATGCTATAGCAGATAGCGTTTGCCAAGGCCAGCTGCCGAATCATATGGTTCTTTGTTGCACTAGGTTGAGCTCCCACCACTCCTCCTCATGGCAAGTGAAGAACAGACAGTTGGACCCATTCCCCAAGATCCTCATCCACACATCTTTAGCAGCATGATAGTCTCTTAGGATATGGAGAGTGTTTTCAATAGCAGCACCACACCTTTTGCAGCTGGCATCATTGGTAAGGCGCCTAGCTCTTCTGTTAGCATTAGACATGGCCCTATTCTTCCAAGCGAGCCATAGGAAATTCTGGATTTTAGGTTGAAATTTAATTTTCCAGATTTCCTTTGCAATCCTTTGTTGTTCTCCTTCGTTCTCATTGATAGCCTAGTAAGCACTTTTGGTTGAAAACTCGTCATTGGCAGATTTTCCCCAAATCAATTTGTCATTCTTAGATCTGCTAATGCCTATGGGAATTGCAAGGATCTTACTTACCACCTTAGGCCGTAACAGGTGCTGGAATTGTTCCAGTCTCCATCCATCTTCATCATAGAAGTGGTCAACAGTTTTATCCTCATCTTCCTTGGCAATAGGCCCAATCTCCACATGAATAAGTTCCATTTCAGCAAGCCATTTGTCTTTCCAAAATTTAACAAAGCTCCCATCCCCAATTCTGCACTTGAGTCCTTTCGCGAGAATTTCTTTCCCTGCCAGCAGACTTCTCCAGCCTTTTTTTTTTTATAAAAGTAGTATGTCAACTAGTATAATAGTACATTTAATTTTCCTGACTATACCCTTTCCCAACACGTGTAAATCTGACAAAATATTGGCACAGAGACGAGAGATCGAACCTTATAAGTATAAAAAATAAAATTAAAATTAAAAAGCACAAGTAAAAGCAATCGTGTAGAAGTAGATGCCTAACATTCGATACTCACCAAAGTTTTTGATCTGTAATAACTTATATATTATAAAGCGTTATTTTACATGTTGCAAAACGAGTCCTTTTCACGGGAAATCGTTTTTTTTAGATTACTAATTGTGTTCTTATTGCTAATGAGATTGTAGATTTTTTGAGAGAAAGGAAAGAACAGGGGTGCTATTTAAAATTGACTTCGAAAAGGCGTATGATTCAGTTGATTGAGATTTTCTTGATCTTGTTATGACTAAGATGGGTTTTAGGCCTGTTTGGAGACAGTGGATTCTTTTTTGTGTTTCTTCAGCATCTATTTTTGTGCTTGTTAATGGATCTCCTTCACGAAAATTCTCAATGAAGCGGGGTCTTCGACAGGGTTGTCTTTTTTCGTTGTTTCGTTCAATTTGGTTGGGGAAGCACTAAGTGTTTTATGTAACAAGGTAGTTGCTACTTGTTTTTTTGAAGCTATTTCTATTGGGACTAACGGGCCTGTGATCTCCCACCTTCAGTTCGCTGATGAAACCCTCTTTTTTGCAAAAGCTCTCTCTCTCTCTCTAATCTTCTCTCGATTAAGAGGATGTTGAGGGGCTTTTAGGCAATTTCAAGTTTACGCATTAATATGCAAACAATTGTCTTGTTGCTGTGGGAGTGGATCCTTTTTCAGTAATTGAGTGGGCTGGGGTTTTGAAGTACAAAGCTGAAAATGTCCCTTTTAAGTACTTGGGTCTTATAGTTATGGCAAATTGTAATTCTAAATCACTTTGGTAGCCTGTTGTTGATATGGTGCGTAATCACCTTGTAAACTGGAAATCAAAGTTCCTCTCGCCAGCTGGTCGTGCTACACTCATTAAGGCTATTCTTCCTTCTCTCTCAATGTTTTTCATGCCTATTTTCAAAATTCCAAAAGGTGTTGCTGAAGAATTGGAGAAGCTAATGAGGAGGTTCTTCTGGGGAGGCAGTGAAGAGAAAAGAAGAAGTCATTTCATTGATTGGGATACGTTAACTAGGACGAAGGAGTGTGGAGGACTTGGTCTACCCAATCTCGTTGTTATGAATAGGGCCCTCCTCTCTAAATGGATTTGGAGGTTTGGAACTGAAAGGAACTGATCGGTCGTCAACAATCATAAAAATAATCCCCACAAAAACCTAACTAAGTAGATAGGGCAAGCAGTGGTCGAATCCCACAGAGAAGGGGAATAGACTTATCAAAAGATAAAATTTTCACCAAGAATCACTCAAAAACAGGTGATTAAACAGAACAATTAAAAAGAAAGCAATTAAAGTAAAAACAAAGCAAAGTAAATTAAATCTAAACTGTAGCAATTAATAAAGAAAACAATTATAAGAAAGCATACTTCTTCTCCAATGGTAGAAATCAATCAAATTAACTATGGATTCTTGATTTAAAAGATGAATTTAATATTTAATTCTTGATTAGATAATTGGTCTAGGAAAACCCTAACATGTATATTAGATAAAGATCCCTCTCGGGTTAAATTATCCCTTTTGTTACTTAACAATCAATTTCCCTCTCGGGCTTAGAGATTAATAAGAGTAAAGCATTAAGAACAATTATTTTTCACACATGCATGTCAAGTAAAACCAAACTCATTACTGTTAAACAACAAGATTTACCAATCCCATTGGACGCTTACCTTAGCTGCTCCAATTTGTTACCAAACAATCAAACTTAAGTTACTCACTCCTAGCTTGATTTAACAATAAATCTATCAAATTATATCATTATAGGCCTTTTAAATCAATAACCATCAAGATCATAAAATTAAAACAGAGATTAATAAACTATCAATCAAGAACAAACATCAAATTATAAGCACCCAAATCTCACCATAATTAATTGATTAGATTCACCAAAGGATAAGAAGTATTAAGAATTTAGCTACTCATGGATTTGGAAAAATCGATGAGAGGCATAAGAAAACTTACAGACTTGTAGGGGACGAAATCCTCCTTGCAAAACCCTAGAGTTGCCGCACCTCTCTATGCAAAGAGAGGGTGCGGCACCCTAGACCTAAAACTAAAGAAAAACAAAACTAAAGAAAAGTAGAAGAATAGAATTATGAGAGATTGTTTTCTAGGGTTACATAATGTGGGTATTTATAGTGGAAAAATAACCTAAAGACTCCAATTATACTTAGGATAGGGCTCTAGGATGTTTTAGGCTCTAACTTGGTCTCCAAGTTGAATTAAAAGTCTTCCTAAAGTAAAAATTAGTCTTCAGGAAAATTCTGGAATCGTGCAGAAACTTCGACAACAATTTCGGACTTGAAGATGGCAGAACTGTGTTTCGGGCTTCAAAGCAAAGTTGTAGATGTCGAAGTCCTCTTTCCAACGTTTACTCACACACATTTGGAGGTCTAGATAAAAAGTTATGGCATTTTTACCGAGATTGCGCAGAATCCTAATCCAACTAGGACTCGTATGCGGGAATTGGGTTTTTTTCACAGGGTTGGACCGCGCAAATTGGGGCTTTGACTCCAATTATGGGCTTATTTGGACTGAGTATTATCCCAAATAAAATACTAAAAAATCACTAGGGCTTCTCCATAGCATGTCTTTAATCCTACGCGATTTAAGCTCGATCCTTAATTCTTGCTCCTTGAAATAATTTTTCAATGGTCTTCATGACTTGAAATTGTCTTCAATAAATCTTCAATCACGAATTTTGAATCTTCAAATGTTCACTCAAAATTGCTAAGTCCATATTTGTGCAAAAAGTCATCAATTTAGCTCCAAAAATAGTGAAAAACAACAAAGTTTTCTTATCTAAGAAGAAAGCTTTGGGGGCATGTTTGGTGCTGTTTTTGTTCTCAGTGGGGGGTGCTTTCAGTTTTACATCATGACCTTAAAGCTTTCTTCTTAGATAGTGTTTGGAAAACCTTGTTCTTTGCTGTGGTGTGGACTCTTTGGCTTGCCCGTAATCAAGTGGTTTTCGAGAGGAAAGATGTGGATTTGGAGAGCATTGTCAACCTTATCCGATACAGAGTAGTTATTTGGACTAAAGCTAATTGTCAAAATATTGCTTATTCTGTTGATTGTATTATGAAGGATCCTCATCTTGTTTCTTTTCCTATTCTGACTCGGCCTCGGCCCCTGTCCAATGAGTGGGTTAAACCTTTGTATGGTGTGCTTAAGTTTAATGTCGATGGTTCAGCTCATGGGAAGCGTGGCCCTGTAGGCATCGGGGGTTTGCTACGTGATGAAGAAGGGACCATCTTGGTTGTCTTTTCTAAAAATATTGGAGTGAATGATTCTAACCATGCAGAATTCTTTGCAATTAGAGAAGCTCTCATTATTTTTATGGCGTCTTCATGGGTTGATTATTTTGGTGTGATTATTGAAAACGACTCGAAGAATGTTGTCTCCTAGGCGACTTCCATGATTTTTGATTCTTATTAGATGGACTCCCTTAAAACAAAGATAACCTCCCTGGTGATGCGACACATTCCAAGAGAACAGAATATTATAGCTGATTGTTTAGCTAAAACGGGTGTTAATCGAAATTCTGACTTGCTTGTTTTTTGGTGCGACCGGTGATGAGTTGTCTTTTAGTTGTTGATAGGTGGCCACTGGTGTGTTTGAGGACCATATTGGTTTTGCTCATTGCCACTTGTGTTTTTTGTGTGGTGATTGGCGGTGAGTGTTGATTTCTCTGTTCTTATTTCGTTTATTCCATGTACCTTTTTGCTTTGTACTTTTCTGGTTAAAGTTTTTCTTAATAAAACTAACCTTTAAAAAAATGGCTTATTTTCGTTTTTTCTCAAGTTCAAGGGCCAAATTGTATAATAAGTTTTTATTTTAAAATTTTCTTTTAATTAAATATGGCTAAATGACCATTTTCACCCTTAAACTATTGTATGTTTTGGACATTTTGCCCCCTAAAGAATTATTTTGGACATTTTACCCCCTGGAGTTTTAGTCATGTTGCCCCTTTGTCAATATAATTACTCCACTTTGACAATAAATCTTAATTTAATTACTCCACATTGAATATTTCAATGTGAAATCAAGGCAAAGACACCAAAAAGAAGGCAAAATGGAGTAATTAAATTAAGATAAACTGTCAAAGTGGAGTAATTATTGAAAGTAATTCTACCAATGTGGATTAGGAAGCCTGAGTCTTGTCCTTGGAGACTTAAAAGATTTGTCATACAGATGGAGGAGTTGAAAGAGAAAATTGCAATATGGAACATTCTGCACATCAAGATAGAAAAGAATGACTTGGCGGATAGGTTGGCTAAGGCTGGTATTGAATGACAATATGATTTATTTCTAGTTTATTAAGTCCCCTGTTTTTGTTGTTGGTGTTTGTACCGAGATCTTGATTCTGTTTTGATGTTAGCTGTTATGGTCGTTGATCGGTTTGGTCTTGAACCTTTACAATTTGCTTGTTCTCCTGATCTCATCTATCAATTTCTTTTGATGAAAGAGTTCAAAGATATTTTAGTGTAGGAATTCTGTCCAAGTGGGAAATTTTCTGCTAAATCATTTTGTAAATCATATCTCTTCTCTCGGTTTAAAGCTGATGATCAGGTGTGGAAGTTTGTATGGGCTAGTATTGCTCCACCTAAAGTGGAGATTTTTCTTTGGCAAGTTCTAAGGAAGAGGATTGCTGATAAGTTTGAGTTATTTTAAAGAGGATTAATCTGATGCAGCTCTTTGTGCTCTTTGTGGCAGAGAAATGGAGACAATTGAGCACTTGATGTTTCAGTGTCAATGTTCCTGGAATATTTGGGTAGTGTGTTTTAAGTTGTGGGCATTGATTGGGTCATTCCTAAGGATCCAATTCATTTCTTTATGTCTTGGCAGTTTGCTCTTGATAATATGGGAAAAGTAAGATCTGGAGAATGATATTTTTTGTGATTGCTTGGTCTTTGTGGCTACAAAGAAATGAAGTGGTTTTTGACAGGAAATACTTTGATTTCCAACAATTGTTTAAGATCATTCGGTCTAGATTGATGTGGTCGACTAGGGCAACCTGGTCAAAAATTGATTGTTCTTTTCTTGATGTTTATCATTTTCCATAGGAGGTAATTGTGGGCTGCAAAGGGTCGACAAAACAAAGAAATGTGGTATGGAGTGCCCCTCAGTCATGTTTCATGAAGTATATTGTTGATGGGGTTGCAAAAGGTAAGCCTGGGCCTGCTGGGATTGAGGGAGTTTTGCATGATGAATTTGGAAAGATTTAGATGGATTTATCAAAGTCAACTAGTGCCATGGAATCAAATAAAGCTGAGATTTGCTCCATTAGAGAAGCTATCATGATATTTTGTGCTTCTTAGTGGGCTAATACGCATGGCCTTATTATAGAAAGTGATTCCAAAAATGCGGTTTCATGGGTGGAAAATCCAGAATCGGTTCCTTGGAGATTGAGGAGATTGGTGCTTCATATAAGCTCTCTTAATTAAGAAGGAAATATCTGAATTTAAAATTTCTCACATTTACAGAGAGGGGAATATGGAAGCTGATGTTCTTGCAAAAGAGGGAGTTGATCGGTTGACGCCTCGTATCAACACTTACAGTTAATAATCTTTGTCTTCTTCTCTTTGCGGCTACTGTTTATTTTCATTATGTTGTCTGGATTTTACTGATTGTTGCCAACTTGCTCTGATTGTTACTGCTTATTGCTAACTTGCTATTATAGTTAGCCTTCTGTTTGTTCTTACATTCTATCATCTATTAATAAAACCTTTTGCTTTTGCTTTAAAAATAAATAAATAAATAAAACTCCTATACTTTGCCTTTTAAAAAAAAAAAGTGGAGTAATTATTATATTGTTGGAGTATTTTTTCTTAGTTTGTGTTGATTCATTGTCTTGAGTGTTGGTTTTGTTCTCATTTGACAGTTTAATAGTTTGGGGTTTTTGTAGGAAAGGGTTTGTTTTGTGTTCTATCTGATTTCATGTTTGAACTTAGCAGTATGTTGTGTTGGATTTTGTGATCAGTTTTTCATGACTTAACAATATATATCTCTTTGCAATTTGATTTAAACTTTTCCCAAGCCTTAAATAGCCGAGGGTCTCTTAGGGTTGCCTAATACGTGATAAATCTTTGATTCGAGGGTTACATTAACCCCCAATAAAGATTTGTGTTGACCCCCACTAGAAGCTTTATGTTTTGTAATGGGAATAAGGCTCTTAAATAAAATATTTTCAGGAAGTAAAATGTCCAAAAAAAAATCTTAAGGAGGCAAAATGTCTAAAACACCATAGTTAAAGGGGAAAATGGTAGCTTAGCCCTTTTTATACTAGGTCACTTCATATATACTAAACTGTTAAGGAAAGGTTGACATCTCTATAAGATAACTTACATAACCTTTGGGGGGGATGTATCAAGAGTGAACATATATATGAGTGCCGCCACCCCTCATCTATTCTATTTTTCCCTATCTGATCGATGGAAATTGCCCATCGAAATCTAGTTTTCTTCTTCGAAATTAAAGTTCCTTTCCTTGTTAATCATTTCTGGTAATTCCCTTGTCTTGTTTCATCTATTTTGCCCTATATTTTCGTTTTCCTTCTTGGATCCGGATCTGCAGAAACCCTTAGAAGAGTTTGTCTTCATTCGCAAGTTGTATTATGTCGATATGGTGGTGAAAGGAAGCTTTGGCGACAAGGGTCAGGCCAGTGTTTCGGTGGATTGACGATCAAAACTTTTTTCTATTTTCATTGCCAACCTGAGTTTTAGAGTATCTAGACATGCTCTGTGGGATGCTTTTTCAGATTACGGTAGAGTAGCGAATGTTTATTCAACAACGAAATCGACAAAAGGGGCCTACTACATACGCTTTTGTCAGATTTTGGAATGAGAAAGATGCTTATTTGAGACTTGTTAGGTGCAGAATCAGAACCTATAAAGCTAGAGATACAAGAAAACAAAAATGGGTTCGAAAAAGCAAGGATCATGGTGAGATGGTGTGCGTTGATGGAAGAAGCTATAGAGATGTGGTGAACTCAGTTAAGGAGGCTGATAATCCTCCTCCGAGGTATGTCAGAGACAGGTTTTAATCGTGTTTTGAGATAAGTAGACCAGATAGTAAACATGTCAGACCAGGCTCTCGTTCTCTTTCTAATATCATGTCGTTTGTAAACAATCAAGAACGGATGCAGGATTCATTTGTGGCTTCGGAGGTTCAATTGTTTAAAGATGTTGGCAGTAAGGGTGTTGATAGTTTAGTAGATCCCAACAGTCCCATTGTGTATGCAGATAAGGAGGAAGCTTATCCAGAGTTAGCAGAACAGGGTCATGAGTCTAGCGAGGAGATGGAGCTGGATGTTTTTATTCCTGAAGACCACCGGAGTTGGTTGGAAAGAAGTTTTGTTGTCTTTTTTAGATCAGTTAATGAAGTTGAAGAAGTGATTTCTTTTATCAAGGCTGGTGACTTTAAAGTGGAGATTAGAGAGCTTAGTAATGTTATGCTTTTGATTAGTGTGGAAAAAGAAGATTTTATTGATGATTGTGAAAATGGTGATAGACAAGTGCTTCAATTCAGTTGTTGATGTTTTCCGTTAGGGTTCCACTGGTTTTTAAAGACAGGTTCTGGTTTGGGTTCAACTTGATGATGTGCCACTGGAATTATGGCATGTTAATTTTTTTTCGGTTCTTGGTGATAAGTGGGGTAAATTCTTGCAGTTGGATGATTTCACTAGGAATAAAAACTCCCTTAGGACTGCAAGGATGTAGATCCTTGCTCCTAGTTTGTCAATTCTCCCCAACTTGGCAGTCGGATACTCGTCTGGTATCAAATTTAGAATTCAGGTTACAGTGGAGAGTGAGGCCGTGGTGGAGTCGTTGCGATAGAGGTCTTGGCCGGAGACCAATTTTGAATTATCAGGAGGATTTTTAGGCGTAAATTCTGTGGAAACTGATAAGGTGGAGAATAATTTGAATTCAATTGATTGTGATCTTCATAATGGAGTTATGGGTGCTTATGGAGCAAAATCTTTGGAAAATATTATGGTAGAGGATAGTTTGAATTCAAATTTTAGTGATCTTCCTAATGGAGTTATGGTTATTAATGATGCAAAATTTTTGGAAACTGATTTGGTGGTGGATATTTTGAATTCAAATCAGAGTGGTCTTGCTAATGGAAATATGGCAATTTATGGTGGCATTAATAGCGAGGATTTTGTGCCTGATTCTTTGGAAGAAAACCTTGTTTCTAATTCGGGTCTTCATGCAAGCCCTTTTGATTCAGATGGTCAAAAAACAAAGGTCAGTGAGAGGAAGAGTAGAGTTTTGGATGATATTGAAGAGGATATTGAGGAGGGTTGGTTTAGTAATATGTTGGAGAAAAATAAGAAACGTAGTAAGAAGATGTCCTTTTGGCTGGGAAGAGGAACAATGGAAGAACTTTTGTGAGATTTTAGCTGAGTTTCATTTAGTGGAAGGTGCTAAAGATAAATTAATTTGGAGCTATTGTCCAAAGGGTATTTACTCAGTTAAATCCTTTTATTATTCTGTCCAAAAGAGCTATTGTGTTTCTGACATGGTCTGGAAATATGTTTGGGCTGGTCTTGCTCCACCGAAAGTTGAGGTCTTCGTTTGGCAGGTGCTTCGAAGAAGAGTGGCTGTGAAATTCGAGCTGCACAAGAGAGGTTTGATTTCTTTAGAATCCTCTCTTTACGTTTTTTGTAACAAGGAAATTGAAACGGTTGAGCATCTTTTCTTTTGGTGCAATTATTCTTGGCTTGTGTGGATGATTTGTTGTCGAATGTGGAATGTTCATTGGGTTGCTCCGAAAGATCCCACGAAATTCTTTTTGGCTTGGAAGTTCGCCATTTCGGACCAAGACAGATTTCAGATATGGAGATTGGCTTTCTTTGCCATCATTTGGTCCATTTGGTGTCATCGTAATGAGATGGTTTTTAACAGGAAAATTTTTTATTTATCCCAACTCCTTGATGTTATTAAAGTTAGATTGATGTGGTTGATTAAAGCGACATGGCCAGAGATTGACTGCTCATTTTTGGATCTGTATACATATCCTTTTGCTGCTTCCATTGCAAAGGTTAACTCAAAGAAGACAAGGAATGTGCAGTGGTGGAAACCTGATAGGGGCTTTATGAAATTCAATGTAGACGGAGCTGCAAGGGGAAAGCTGGGACCTGCGGGTATGGGAGGAATTTTGCGAGATGAAACGGGGAAGGTATGGATGGAGTTTTCCAAATCTTGTGGCATTATGGAGTCGAACGAAGTAGAAATTTCCGCCATTAGAGAGGTTGTTCTTCTATTCACGGCTTCAAGATGGGTGGGATCGCATGGTTTGATTATCGAGAGTGACTCAAAAAATTCGGCTAAATGGGTGGAACAACCAGATGAGACTCCATGGAGGCTTAGGAAGTGGGTTTCACATATCCTTTTGCTCAAAAGGAATCTGATTGACTTTAAAATCTGCCATACATTTAGAGAAGCCAATGCTGAAGCTGATGAATTGGCCAAGAGTGGAGTCGAGCGTAACGTGCCCAGAGTTTCATCTTATGATTGATTTTTTGTTTTGCTTATAATTATAGTGGGATTGCTTCTCGGTGCCTTGGGTTCTTTCATAGCTGATACTGTTGTTCATGTCCTGGAGCTCAACGTTTGAAAATTGCTTTTGTTCATTTTATCCTTATTATTAATTATTAATAAAATGCCTTATTGCCTTTCAAAAAAAAGTTTAAGTTACAAAGAACTAAGTCATAGAAATCTAAGCAACAAATAGGGGAAGTTGTCGATGATTCTCTTTCAGATGGTGATGTTCGAAATAGAAATCGTATCTTGATAGAGGAAGCTCAAGCAACTTTGGATATTGGGAAAAAGCTGGGCATCTCTTTTGATTGCGATGATAGTGTGATCTTAGAAAAATTTAAGGCTATGGAGGAAAAGAGTTAGTGTCTCTGATTCTTTAATGTTATCATTGATGAGTTTTTTCATGGTTTTGAGAGATTGGTAATTTTATGGAGTTGTCTGCTGCGAGTAGAGTATCCTTGCAGGAATGACATTCTTCCTCATGATGCTTTCATGTGAAGAGTTGATCTTTCAAGTTTGTGTCTGTTGTCTGTGCAGTTTGGGTGTGGACGTGTGAGACTTGTGTCGTGGTTTGGATAAGCTTTTTGTGATGGTTTGGTTTTTGTTGTTCTTTGTTTTGATGTTTCGTAGTTTTTTCTGCTTGCGGGTTGGTCTTTCTTACTTGGTTTTGTTCGTTTTGTAGTGATTCTTAATCACTTTTCGATTATCAATAAAATCTGCCTTTCAAAAAAAAAAAGGAGTGAACGTATATACATGGAAATATTAAACCCAATAAACCATCAATTTAGCTAGCCTTTGAGTTTAAGGTGCACAATGTAGGGTAGAGGACTTGGCGATCATATATAGTTGATAATTAACTTTACAATTTTAAGCAAACTAAACTGATAATGAATGCATAATGAATTGGGTGGAAAGAGCTCAAATCTCTCTTTAAGTAAAGTATTCGGTTAGACTCATGAATGGAAAAATAGACTATCAAATACTAGAGATTCCTCCGGATTAGGGTCCGAGCTTAACTCCGATATCCGAATTAGTCAAAACGCATAATGTGTCTATCAAATACTAGAGGTTCATATTAAAAAAAAAAAAAGACTTGTACTAATTTAAGTCCCTCCCCTCTCCTTTGTGCTCTACTTGTTGATTAACAATGCCTTTCAAAACGTACCTTGCTTTTTTTTTTTTTTTGATAAAATCAATACTAGTACCTTTCAAATAGTCTATTATCCTTATTCATTTCAATTCCTAAGCTACAATGTATATACACCACTGGTTAAGAATTAAGGTGGAGGCCCTGTACTGGCCAATAGAAAAGGGTACTGAAAACATAATAGTAAGCTGTATATATATGAAAATGTCGACGGTCCCCCCTTTTGGTACCAAGTACGAATCGCGCCATGTAACTTCTCCTAGTGCTGGGACAACTATTCAAAAAGAATCTCGTTCATATATAACTATACCTACCTAGCTAGTTTGTTTATACTTTATAGTTATATATATCAGTTTAATTTGCTTCAGACAGCATGCAATATCGTTGAGCGCGGGACCGAGCCTTATGAATTATATCAGTCCCAAAGTACTTGAAAAATTTTCAGACATATACTGTTCTGTTCTGTTAGAAAATTTTGGTGTTTAGCCATTGTACGTAAGTGCTCCCAAAAAAATGCTTAAAAACTTGAGGTTCAGAATTCCACTTTAACCTCGGAATAAATTCTTATATATACCAAATGATTTGCATTAAAAATGAGCTAAATTCGATCGATAGTCGATGCAATTACAAAGTAAAAGTATCTTTTATTCTTTATTGCCTCAGCCTTTGAGGAATTTACCCTAATTAAATATAGGTTATAATAATGATGGTATATAGCTTATTTGAACATTTACACTTTTTTTTTTTTTTGACGATGTTCCACTTTCTTAATTAGCCTTTTTTATTTTTTGTTTCTTGTTTTTTTTTCTCAGAAGCCCCACCAAAGGGGATCTAAAATTTAGCTAAAGAGGGTGCTTCTGGCTACTATAAATATGGGGGGGCTTCTTCTACTTCCATTGCCCAATAAGAAACATTCCACAAAGTAAAATACAAAGCAACTACTAAAAGCTTATCCAAAATAAAACGATCTTCAGTCTTTCGATATTCTTCTTTTATTCTCTAGCGCTCTCTGCCTTAATCTTTGGAAATGGCAAAACTGTCAGATCCTCTTGTGGTTGGGAGAGTGATTGGGGATGTGGTTGACGCTATAAACCCTTGTGTGAAAATAACAGTCACTTTCAACTCCAACAAGCAGGTTTATAATGGTCATGAATTCTTTCCTTCCTCAGTCACTACCAAGCCTAAGGTTGAGGTCCATGGAGGTGATATGAGAAGCTTTTTCACCCTGGTAATTATTTTTAATTAATTAATTATCTTACTTAACTTTCTTTCATTATTTGCTTCTAATTAATTATATCAGTACTATAAAATTAAAGATCATCATCTTTCTACTAATTAAATTGCAGGTGATGACAGACCCAGATGTTCCTGGTCCTAGTGACCCTTACCTGAAGGAACACTTACACTGGTATATATATATATATATATGACTTATATTTCATGTTCATTATTAATTAATTTTCTGATGATCTTCCCAGGTTTTATAATGACAAACATAAAATATAACAAGTAATTCATCTCATAATTTGAAGAGAAAGTCAGAGTCAATATGGAGTTATATATATACTAACTGTTTAAACTTGAATTGACAATATCTCAGGATAGTGACAGATATCCCCGGCACGACAGATGCCTCATTTGGTAAGTCCCTTGATCGATCATTAAATATTAAAATGAAGTAGAAATTAATTAAGAAGAAACAGGACTAACATTATTTTCCATTTTCATGGGTATGAAAAAAAAAAGGAAGGGAAGTGGTGAACTATGAAATGCCAAGGCCAAACATAGGAATACACAGGTTTGTGTTCCTGCTGTTCAAGCAGAAACGAAGGCAGACAGTGAGATTCACACCAACATCAAGGGACCAGTTCAATACCAGGAAGTTTGCAGAAGACAATGAGCTGGGCCTTCCTGTTGCTGCTGTGTATTTCAACGCTCAAAGGGAAACTGCTGCAAGAAGACGCTAAAATAATTAAGTGCTACGTACTACTTACTAGTACTGCTTGCTTCACCACCAAAATTATATTTATATAGCCAAAGTGATCTCTCTGTTGATCACTGTTCCTGAATTTCAAAGACATGTGCAAAATGTGCATGTTTTCTTAGTTTATAATTGGGGTTACTCTAATTAAGAATAAAACCCCTTGTGGGGGGGTCATTTATGTTAACTAATTATTAGTAACTGTAATTGTCTTAGTGTGTATGATCAGTCTAGCCAATTTGACTGGAAATAATAATCTTATGTATATCCAGCTGAAGACTAGATCTCTTGATCAGGTCTCCTTATTGTAATATCAATTCCAAGTTTAATATATATACAGTTTATGCTTATTTGGAACTATTTCAAATGTTCTTGTTGCGTCACAAAAAAAAAAAATGCTCTTGTTGCCAAAATGTCAAATTAATGCATGTGGGTTAATTACTTGTACAATTATGCTAAATTTTGCTAATTTTTCAATCAACCTGGAGTAGATATTTGGGTAAAATTCATGTATCTTTTGAATGTGATTGATGTCTTTAGTACAGTCTATTATTGGTAGGTTTCATTGTGTCAAAGACTAAAATTTTACCTATAAAAAGAAACCCTTTGTGTGAATTCTCTTTGTTTAACCCTTTGTGTGAATTCCCTTTGTTTTAATTGGCCCCCATTAAAAAACATTGCTTTTCCAGCTCTCTGGCCTTTACAGTTTGGGACATTTTCAAGCCCCCAGCCAGCAAATTTGACTTAAATATAGTAAGATTGGATATATAAAGAAAAAAGGGTGTGATGAGATGAGAGGAATCTCTCCTGCAAAATAATCATTTGAGTCTTTGAACATCACTTACTTTGGACTGTATTCCAAAGATGGAAGAAACCATTTACTTTATGCTTTAACTGAAGAACAAGAACCAACTGGAGTTCATAGATCTTTCCATATCAAGAACTTGAAAATGTCCCCTGCACTGCAGTAAAAATATATATTTCAATTCCAGATTATTATTATCTACAAAGAGAAACTTTCACATTTCCATTTAAATGGAGTACTCTTAATTTCCAAGCTATGCCTATGGGGTTAGAGGTGGACATATATAGTCCACAACTTTTACCATATTGACAAGACAAGCCCTGCAAAAGGTTAGCTAAAGGTGGTAAGAGTAGGGTATGCTATTTGGATTATATGTTGTTCAATTAGGAAGTAAAATATGAAGAAAAATGAATAGATGTTTTACTGCAGAAATAATCATTTCAATTGATCTCCAAATATATTATCAATTGGTCTGTATTGCAAATTTCTGGAAATAACCACTTTGTTTACACATTGACTGAAGAACAAAAACCCAGATGACAAAATTGCAGAATAAACAGAAATTAATGTGATTGGCTCAAGGCCTAATTGAGCAAACCTCAGTTTTCCATATTTTCCTTCAAGGCTATATAGCTAGAGAGCATGTGGTTTATAGTGTAATACTGTAACCTTTCTTTTCCTTTATCAGGTTAAGTTAAGCCGGCCCTCACTTGGTCTGTATTGGAAGAACCAATTTATTTACACATTGACTGAAGAACAAAAACCCCCACACTGAAAAACTGCAGAAATATATGAGACATCACCGCACAACAGTTGAAGCCTATAAGAGAAACCCTCACTTTCCCATTTTTCGCTTCTGGGTCTGGCTGGGTTCGTGCAAACTTTATAGACTAACATAACATGATGGACAAGCCAAGTCCTAATAAAATTTGTTTACAAGGACCAAAGAGTATAGGGCTACTGGAGATTTATCATCTTTCTTTAGAAAAGGAGAAAAAGGAAGGAACAGTCCACAAGATCTTTAATATCAATTTGGGGTCAGTTGGTCTATGCGGTAAAAGCTTTAAGACCCAACTTGTTAATGCATTAACTGAAGAGCAAAAACCAACTCGAAATGTAGAAAAACAAATGAAAGTGACTAAAACAATTCATTGCCAAAGTTATGGCGCATATTGCAGCTGTAACATGCATAGCCAATGCCCCTAGCTTTCAAAAGCAAAGTTTCCCAATATTGAGTGATGGTCATACAGACTCGAGTTCGTGGGAGTTATCACGTAATCGAGGCTAAATCACACGTATGATCGTATATTCATTTAAAACTCTACCATAATCCATATTTAGAAACTCAAATCTACCCATAAAATAAATAAAAAAATTTATTTGGGACTAAACTTCATGTTCAAAATTGTATCTTAATTAATAAGGTCCTTAATTGAATAAAAGAAAATTTTATTTGACACGAAACTTTATGTTGAATTTCTAACTCAATAAATACAAAATTTTAAAAAATTTTACATTCCAAACTAAAATTCATTTAAAATACTATACGGGTAAACTTAAAATTCACATGAATATATGATCATACGTGTGATTTAGCCTCAATTACGTGGTAACTCCCACGGACTTGAGTCTATCGGACCATCACTCTTCCAATATTATGTTTGCTTTTTTTTTTTTGACTTAATACCCTTTTTGCCACTGAACTTGTAACGTTTGGACGTTTTGCCCTCTAAACTTCAGTTTTGGACATTTTACCCCTAAACTCTCAATTTTGGACGTTTTACCCCTCAAAAGATTAGGCTAACTGCTCCGTCATATGCATGCCACTAACGTGGCATTGCCACATCAGACCAAATTGAGAGTTTAGGGGGTAAAATGTCCAAAATTGAAGTTCATGGGGGCAAAATGTCAAAATGCTACAAGTTCAAGAGGGAAAATGGTACTTGTTCTTTTATTTTTTTTTTCCTTTTCTTCTGCTTCCTTGATCAAACACTATAAGTTTCAAAATTACACATGATTTCGACTCTCTGCTTGATAAGATTTACCTACTGATCTCTGAATCATGGGTCATGGATAGCAACAGATCACTGGATTGGGTTTGTTCCTATATTAATTTCAATATAAGTTATAAGATATAGCTAGTATTGATGTATGTAAAACAAGGGTAGGTTGAGAATGAATTAAATTAAAGCATTAATTCTATGCGAGTTTTATCTATCAACAGCAGCTTTATTAGCGGAGAGTCCGCAATGGATAAAATTAGACTCACGCACGCGAAGCCCTGAATTAGTACCTTTGGAGTTTCCATGGTGCTTTAGATCTCAGTTAGACAGGGCATTAGTTAGTTGAGTTGAGTCGCTATCAAGTATCAAGCACAAGCGTTTAAAGCCTCACAAATAGCCGTGAACTCTCTGCTTCATTAATCGACACAAATTGTCATCGTAATATACCCCCCGATACCTGCTGCTGCTGGTTTGCCACGTGCCGAACTGTCAACGTTAAATTTCAGGCACCCCAGCCAATTATATGTCTGCAATCTGCACCAGTCAGCACATGAACCATGCACCCTTTTTCTGGATTATTAATGGATGCTTCGTTACGTTATAGCAGTGACGTGATGAGGGTTCCTGTACATGTCTTCAAGAGTATATATATATATCATCAATTTGGCTTTATATGCAATGGCTATGGCTTATGCGAGTTAAATCAATATATATATTGCTGATTGAATTGAAATAATAAAACAATATATTTGGTTCCGAAACATACCATATAGACCGGATAATAGCAAAAAACAGCAGTCTTTAAGCTTAAATTCATTCTCTGCTGCTAATCAAGATATAAGAAAAAATGTCGAAGAATTTGCCTGGCATGCCACTTGAAACACCCCACTCAAAAAACTGATGTTGATGTAAGACCAGATTCTCCAAGATTCACAACAAGAACAAAACAGATGAAATGAAATTTTTCAAAATTCAGAAGCAATTAATATATATTGCCAATAAAGGACAAGGACACAACTTTCACTCAACAATCCACACGTATTCCATACTAATGTCACAATTTTAACAGCCCGTCTAATTTCTTTTAATTAGAATCCACCAGCAAAATAAAACTAATACATATATACTTTTCAGCATTTTAATGCATGCTTATACAGTATACATGGTAGTTCTTTTGAGGAAAACTATACGTGCTATACATGGTAGTTAATTATAAATCTTAGTTGTGTTAAATAATTAGTGACAAAGACGAACAACTTTACATTTTCATACAAAGGAAGTTGGAAAGACTTCAGATGAATTCATTAGGGCTTAATGCCCTTTTTGCCCCCAAACTTGTACGATTTAGACGTTTTGTCCTCTAAACTTTAATCTTGGATGTTTTACCTCCTAAACTCGCAATTTGCAACCATGTTAGTTCCTCTCAAACGGTAGGCATGATAGCACTGTCACGTTGCTGACATGGCATTGCCACGTCGGATAAAAAATACCACGTGACAAGGCCACGTTGGACCAAAATATTGACCGCACCGCCTATGGTTTGAGAGGGATTAACGTGACTCAAAGTTGCAAGTTCAAGGGACAAGACATCCAAATCGTTCAAGATCAGGGGCAAAAAGGCATTAAGCGAATTCATTAGTTATAAGTGATTATATAAGGCAATTGGTACTGAGAATCATTCACTCTAATGATCAGTACAAGAAGCATTTTCTTTTCTTCGGGTTATTTGTACTTTTTGTAGCCTTCTCCAAAAATGTTCATGAAGAAGAAGAACTAGCCATGTATAATTTGATTTGACAAACGGTACAATACAATATATATAATTAAAAACATCTAAAAAAACAAGACAAACGTATCGGCCAACAATAGGGAAAGTGATTGTGAAACAAAGATTCTAAAACTGAAAAATGTGTATTTGGCACTGTTACGCTGATGCTTAACTTCACTTCTTTTTCACATATCCCCATTTCAATGCTCTCAATCTGAACCCATTCCCACCCCAGTAATCTTTTCATCTAACCCATTTATATTTATATTTATTTATTTATATATATGATAATATAAATAATATTCCTGAAATTAGGTGACGAATTCAAGGGAATTATTGCTTTTTGGTTAAAGATTCGAGTCCTTTTATAGTAGTAGACTAATCTACGTATACAGTTAAAATCATCAATCAAGGCCAAGGCAACGATATTTCCTTTTATACTCTATTTTTACCGACCAGGCTATATGCTGCAAGCTGCCGCGCTGTGCCGCTCCCTATGCCTATATGGCTATGCATCTTTTTCCTCAGGGTATTAACCGATCCATAGTTATTCTTCCAAAACCTTTTAAACAGTTAAGGAGCTGCATGCTACGACGTATCATTTCACTACTTTGAAGTATGTGCTTGCTCCAGCTGATCATGAATATATATAAAGCATGGCATCCACAGTATCTCTAAGTTTCCGCTCTCTAATTAGCTTGCAAATTATATTTTGAATTGTTTTACTAGCTAGTTTACAGAAAAAAAAAAAAATAGGAGAAATTAATTATCATATATATGAATTACTTTCGCAATGTGATGTGAACCATGGTTTTAAACATCATTATAATATTGTGTGTCAACTTAGATGTTATGTTAAAATTATTAAAATCTTACAATAATCAATGTGGTATATTTTTATCTTAAAAAAAATCAATGTAGTAAATTTCATGAGTCCCAATTTGATGTCCTAATGTTAAAATGTGTGTCAACCACCAACGCTGGGTTGAATCATTCAGTAAGTGGTTTGTTTTAGGTTAAGCAAATCTCAGATTCGAGACCTCACATATGCAGTTGTCCCTGTTGATAGATTCGATCACCTGCCAAAACCAACTGCACAACATGGGATGGATCCGGATTATAAAGCTGGGATAAAAAGAAATGTGTGCGAACCAAGTTTGATGTTTCTGGTACCAAGGTTGGCCAAAGAGTCCCAATTTTTCGGTTCATGTTTGCGGGGGCCTCCATTCTGAGTCTATTAAAACCTTCGTATCAGTTTCGGACAAGTGTTGAGGTTTGAGATTGGTTGCCCCAAAAAGTTCATATTTCGACACATGTCTCGGATATAATGGCTCTTCATTTTGACTTTGCTTAGCCTTTCAAATCTTTTTGTCGTTGCATTTTCATTTCATATATCATCAGGCAGATATGCAGATGAATGCCACTTTCTCCACGAT
This sequence comes from Corchorus capsularis, assembly GCA_001974805.1. Taxonomy (NCBI): domain Eukaryota; kingdom Viridiplantae; phylum Streptophyta; class Magnoliopsida; order Malvales; family Malvaceae; genus Corchorus; species Corchorus capsularis. The sequence goes on from AWWV01016466.1 coordinate 57,994, forward strand.
CAACAAGATTCTTCAATCAATTGGAAGCCCTAAATTATGATCCATTTTGACGACACTTCTATAGAATTAAATTGGGTGAAACACATTTCAAATGTTTGGTACGTATGTGGTGAACTTTTGTTATAATAGGATGAAATATATCACTTTCATACATTTGCTATATTTGTTTATATATAAAAAAAAAAGTGTTATTTTATTTTTATCCTTTGTAATGTTTTTTCTTTTTAATTTATGAAAAATATCAACTGCATCCTATATATATGTTTTTAGTGATCAAAACGATAAAACAAGAAGGATTAGTCGATTTTTTTTTATACTAGACTAATTAAGATTTAATCATGATATAACTAAATTAAGAATTCGTTAATCAGTTAAGATAGTTGTTACATGCGGTAAGAATTTTGATCATACTAAAGGCTCGTTTGGTGGTGGCAATTATATATATTGAAGTGAATAATGAAGAAGAGTCGAAGTTTAGTATAATTTCTCCATTACAGAAAAAGCCAAAACAAAAAAAAACTTTGCCCAAATCTAAGAAAGTGCAACACTTTTGTGGCACATCTTTGAGAGGAGGATGCTATCTCAATTATGACTTCCCACTTGTAACATGAATATTATTTACACTTCAACTTTAAGAAATTGGGAATAAGTTGAACCTCGTACAAATATGAAAATTACATGTTTAATTTAAGAATTTCGGAAGGAATGGTTTAAATATAGGAATTGTACCAATAACGCAATAATATATATCTTATTCTCTAGGCCGTATCTTTATTCCTCAAATAGAGCATACCTACTAAGCCACAAAACAATGCAATATATATATTGTTGTAATCCGGATATCCCAAACTATAATCAATCAAATTAATCATGCAAGCGGAAGCAACTAAAACAATAAATATCCACACAAGAAACAAGAATTTACGTGGTTAGACACTGAACTTGCTTACATCTACGGAGGAGAAGAGAAATCCACTAGTTATAGAAAATTACATCAACATATAATTATCAATAAATATCACTCAATCTCTCAACCCAATCTAACAATTAATCCTAAATCAAACCCAAACAATCTTGAGCACTCTCGCTCGGTTTCTATGAGCACTCTCGCTCGGTCTCTAACAAACTAATAATCACATCTACCAAACCAAACAATCACACACACACCCATAAGGACCATCCTTTTGTCCTATGGGTGTCTCCACCCAAATCTAACCCTTAGACTACATCTTTTCTCCAAGCATTCAAAACTCTATAGAGAAACTCTCTATTTATACTAGTATAAACTTAGTCTCCAAGTAATCCCTTTCCTACTAGGATTCTTGTGTACCAAGTCTTTTTATCCACCAAGCAATAGACCTAAAAAATCTTAATCCAAATCTATTTGGGATTTGAAGCAAAATCCTAACAATCTCCACCTTGACTCAAATTCCATCAAATCTTCAATCTTCAAACAATCTTCAAGGACATACATGGCTCCTCCTACGATGAAAATCTCTCATTCGAGCAATCCATTAAAAACGGTGTAATGAACATAGTATTCGTAATCATTGACCCCACCGTAAGGCACCTTACGGCGTTCGATGACTTTAACAGGATGATACTTGGCATCCCTCCATCGGCACATGACGCAATAGTACCAACCTATGGTTGCTATATTTTTTAACCTTTGTAAATTCCTCATGTTCACGCAAACTAGCAGCATCTAGCTCCTTGACCCACCTCTACATGTGTCTCATCAATCTTACGCTTCTGGTGGCGTATCATCTTTAAGTTTGTTACCTTGTCTTCAACCTTCTCATCGAAAACAATTTCGACTTAATCAAGATCAAGATGTTCAAGCTTCACAATCTCCACGACAACAAACTTAACGAACCATATCTCAAGTTTGGGCTACCGGGCAACCTCCAAATCCATTCAATCTGAGCTCGGATATCAATTGTTGTCATTCATCGTTGAAGGTTTATCAGCTTCAAGCGCATCTCCCAATCCTTGTTGTACTAACACATCTGTTACCATACTCTGCCACATCTGAAAACTGTTCGTTCCATTAAACTTCTCAATCTCAAACTTCAAAGTTGATCCGCTGCCGGTGTCTGCCATCTTCAATCAACCAAGCTCTGATACCAATTGTTGTAACCCGGATATCCCAAACTATAATCAATCAAATTAATCATGCAAGCGGAAGCAATTAAAACAATAAACATTCACACAAAAAACAAGAATTTACGTGGTTCGGCACTGAACTTGCCTACATCCACGGAGGAGAAGAGAAATCCACTAGTTATAGAAAATTGCATCAACACATAATTTTCAATAACTCTCACTCAATCTCTCAACCCAATCTAACAATCAATCCTAAATCAAACCCAAACAATCTTGAGCACTCTCGCTCGGTCTCTAACAAACTAATAATCGCATCTACCAAACCAAACAATCACACACACACCCATAAGGACCATCCTTTTGTCCTATGGGTGTCTCCACCCAAATCTAACCCTTAGACTACATCTTTTCTCCAAACATTCAAAACTCTATAGAGAAATCTCTATTTATACTAGTATAAACTTAGTCTCCAAGTAATCCATTTCCTACTAGGATTCTTGTGTACCAAGTCTTTTTATCCACCAAACAATAGGCCTAAAAAATCTTAATCTAAATCTATTTGGGATTTGAGGCAAAATCCTAACATACATCACCCATTTTTGTTCCCCTTACACCTCCATTACATTGTCACTATATAATGAGAAAAATAATAATTAATATTTATACATTAAGCAGAACAAAGTTAGATTAAAGACCTATCGGATTGAGTTATCATCCAATCCCATTGATCTGTCTGAAAGGGCCGCGTTTAGACCAAAGACAAAAATTTAAGCTCATTAGGTGAGTTTTATATGGACATGATTTTACAGTTTGTTTATTAAACGGGTAGAGCTAGTCTATAGTTAGGATTTTGACCTAATTCCTAATTAGATTTGTTTTAGGATTTTTTAGAGTTTTTTTATTGGTGGACAAGAATCCTAATAGGAAAGGGATTCTTGAGATCGTGAGAGAGAGGAAAAAAAAGCTGAGATAGCTTTATGTTGTTGTGAAAGAATCACTCATGTTGGGTTGATTAGATTGAGAGTTTGCTAGTGAGATTATTATGATTGTTAGTTGTAATTGATTGATTTGATAGTACAGATTTGTGGCATAGATCCATGAAAAAATTTGTTTTGTTGTTTTTCCACTTTATTTTACTAAATATCGGGCAAAGAAGTTGGGTAAGCAAAATCATGATCACTATTGATGTCATGAATCAAACCTTGACTCATGATCACCTCTACCTCGACTAGATTAGCGAGAGGAAGAATTGTCACTTAAAAGCCTAGTTAATTAACTATTATTGAGGAAAATTCTTTCTCATCATCATTTAATAGGAAGGGAATTATAGTTTTAGGTTATTGATAAATTATTGGATTCAAATCTTAACAACTTCAAGTTTCTAAAAAAATAGTTTATCAGATGCTATATATATAGCATAAGCATTTTGCAGCTTAATCGACAGTGGCGGCTCTGATTCTCCTACATTAATGGCTTTTGAGAGGGAATTTTAGGATTGAATTAAACTGAGATATAAATACTGCTAGCTAGGCTTTTGGCTTTTGCCAAAAATGAAGAATATATATCATTGAAGGTTCCTCTATTAATTTCTTAAAAACTGGCTCGATCCTTTTCTACTTTGTTCTTTCAAAGTGGTCTTTTGAGAAGGAGGGGAGGGTATATATTTGTTCTTCTTCTTCTTTTCTCTTTATTGAGGGTGCCATTCATTTATTTATAATTTTTTAAATTAAGAGAATGTTGCATTATTCTGTGGTCTCCTATCTAGCTATATATGAACAATATGCAAATTCCGACGTACTCATTAGCTCATTACATTAATCATTAATGTATCCGATCCATAATTGAGAATTGAACTCAATGAATTTCTTTTTAATTAATATATGACGCATCTAAAGAGTCTCATGGTTGAGAGACATGAACTTCAATTATGAAGTATCTAAGAATTTAGCCCGTTATTAATAAATGAGAACACATGTAGTAAGTTTTTATTTGTTACATCCATCTAGAGGTGACCACGGTTCGGTTTCAGTTCCGAACCGACGGTTCCGGTTCTTGAAAAGCTTGGAATCGAAACCTTAACTTTTGAGTAATATTCCGGTTTTGGTACCAGAACCGACGGTTCTCGGTTCAGTTCTAAACCATAAATTTTTTTATTTAGGAATTTTTTAAAAAAAAATGTAATATTTAATTAAGTAATTAATTTTATGTTTTAAAAAATAATATATATAAGTAAATATCAAATAATATGTCTATTAACACTAAATTAAAGAAATTAATTAAGAAAACTCATATATTTTATAGATTTTATAAATATATTAATAATAAAAATAATTAAAATATGGACGATTTCGGTTCTGATTCGATTCCGGTTCCATATATGTGGAACCTAACCGGAACCTTGCTAACAACGGTTCCGGAATCTTTTTTAGCGGTTCCGATTAGGTTCTTGTGACCACAGTTTCGATTCGGTTTCACGGTTCGAACTGAACCGTGGTCACCCCCATCCTCCGAAAATAAATTATTTGGTATAATTTTTTTTGCTACTCATGAACATGATATTGAAATAGGCTACACAATAGGAGGTAGCTCTCTCATTTCCCATAATCCCACCCCGTCCATCCTAGGATTTGAACCCTGGACCTCCCGTAAGAAGTCCCAAGCTTTAACCACTGGGGTATCCCCTTGGAGACCATTATTTGGTATAATAATTCTAATATTTTATACACAAATCATCACCGTATGTCTTATCCATTAATCATTAATCATTTAATCTCCCAACCTAAGAATTCTGAAGATAATTTACCAATCATGAGGGTTTTGGAACGATTTGGACTTAATTTTCAGCCCAAAAAGTTTTGTCCAAAAATGATATGTTGCTGGACTAGCTTTGGGCTCCAATTGTGGATCTGGGTCATGAGGCAAGACCCAATTGTGGATCTAGCTTTGTCGAATTGTTGTTGGATTTAGTTTTGGAACGATTTGGACTTAAACCCTTTTTTAATTGATATGCTGTAGCTCATGACGCAAGACCTTTGTCAATATCTTTTTTGACCCAAATACAAGCTTGAAGAGAAATGATATAAAAAAGGGTATTTTTTTTAAGAGGGATCTTTTTTTTTTTTTGCCATATTTTAAGAGGGATCCACTAACAAATAATGTAAACAAACTTGTTTTACTTTTACAAAAAAAAAAAAAAAAACTTGTTTTACACAATTTTTTTTATCAAGAGTAAATAGCATTTTCTAAAATTTTCCATCTTAATTACCAACTAGTTGAAAGGTTAGAGAAGTCATAAATTTGTGGGTTAGAATTCCACTCACCCCCTTCTGATCCATATAAAAAAGGGTAATTTCTAGAAGAAATATATACAAGTTATAAACCATGACTCCATGAGGTTCTTTATTCAAAACAATATGTTAATTCTATTTGAACAATAGGAAAACATACAAATGCGAAGGCATTCTTTGAAAATTGTCCCTTTTAAGTTTTCCAAAAATATAAACAGAACAAGGCAGTACTGGACGTTACAATTAAGAAAGTTCTACAACCAAAAGTCAGGTAAAGTCAAAGTAAAGTACTCTAGAAGAGAAAAAACCAAAAAAATAAAGGGCCTAAAAGTCAAGTAAATAAGCCTAATGCCAAATTACCTAGTTACCAATTTAATGTTAATGATACAATTCTGCTTAATTTTTCCAACCGGGTTGTTTAGAATAAATCCGCAGGTAATGATGAAGCTTTTTGAGTAACTGATCAAATAATATCATAGTCTTAAAAAAAGACCATTATTAATTGATTTGAGATTTAAGGGGTCAAATTTTGGACAAGAAACAGTGAAATAATGAAGACATGAAAACCTCAAATCCCACAAAGTCTTCTGAGAGACTTTTTTTTTTTTTTGGTTAATAAGCTTTATTTCTTTTCCTTCCTGGTGTTGAAAATTGAAATTATACCCAAAGGTTTGGTATTCTCCCATTTGGGGATTTATCTCTCTCTCGAGACCCTTCAAAACAAGCAGAGTAGACCCAAGTCAAGGTCAATTGGGTAGCTCATCACATCTTTTTATTACTTTGAGGGGCAAAATCTAATAGCTTGACCTAACAAAACACAAATATTCTTTCCAATGCCAAAACACATAGACAAAAGTGTGATGTTGAGCTTCCTGTAACAAATTGAGAAGTTGCCGGATACTTGTGAAAAAGTGTCACTAATCATCAATCTTGGAAGATGACTGAGTGACCTAACGAGGACTTTTATATGCAATGCTTTGATTTGATGTCAATGTTGTTTAATTATAGAGAATTTTCTATTAATTCATCTGGTAAAAAAAATATCGATCTTGTTAATGTATATGGTCTGTAAAACCTACAATCAACGATCTCTTCAACTTTTGTTGTAGATGTGATTTTCGAGTTGTATAAATGGAGAAATCATTATTAAGAGAATTTCAATCAATGTGATTTATCGACCCGGCACGACCAGAATTAATCATACAACTATTAAACAAATATAGATACTTGTGATTAAACAATAAATAAATAATAATAATGAGATTAGGATACTCATATTTTATATATGAGTAATGCTACTTTGTCCCGTCTAATTCTACTGCCTAATATTTCGATGTGCCGTTGGAAAAGTTACTATAATTTCTAAAATTATATTCAATAATACTATAAAATCAAGGGATTTACCCTTCAAACCCTCCTTATTTTTAACTAGAAGCTAAATCTAAAATTAATTTGTTGCCTTAATCATTAGACGGGATAATCAGCGGTAAAATCAGGTAGTATTTCCCTTTATATATTTGAAGAGATCTTGAGTTCAATTATTCTTACCTCTAGTACATATGCATTATGATATGGTTTAGTATAAGAATGTGAACAAAGTTTAGTATATTCTTAATGGAATAAATGTCACTATGCACTCTTAAGTTTATACGGACTGTCACTTTGCACCCAATTTTTTTTTTTATTTTGATAAAAACGTAACCTAAAGTTTTATTGTTGTGCCATGTTGCACCCTCCATCAGGTAGGACAAACGGATCCGTCACGGTATCCGACGTGGCATGCTACATGGACAAATAATTGACACATAGCACTGGCATTTTTAACACATGGCGTGCCACGTGTCGTTTTTTGGTACACGTGGCATGCCATGTTGGGACGCCGTGATGAAGTCGTTTGTCATACCATGACGGAGGGTGCAAAGTGATACAAAAATAAAATTTTAAGGTGCGTTTTGATCAAAATAAAAAAGTTGGGTACGAAGTAGCAGTCTGTATAAACTTAAACTTAAGAATACAAAGTGGCATTTATGCCTATTCCTAATTATGATATGGTTGATTGGATCAGGTTAACAGCTTAATTAAAATTTGAATTTTTAGGTTAAAATGATTGGTTTTAACATTTAACTCAAATGAGCAATTCTAACTTAAAAGTATTTTTCACGCGTTTTTGAACAAAATTAGAAAGAAAACTTGATTGGTTTTGATGAGAATTGAAAAAATATCTTTTGATGAAACCAATTAAGCTCCCAATGTTGACTCTAAGGGTGTAGAGAGTGGAATGGTGCTAGTAGAAAGTAGAAACGTGGAATGCTATTTTAGATCAAAAAATTTGTAATCATCAGAAGAAAATTATTTTCTTCATCAATTTATGCTCTCTAAACTTGGAAAGTTGAAAAATTTCTGTATTTACGTATGAATTTGACCATTTGATTCATAGATTTTGAAGCGTAATAATGAGGTTGCCTTTATGCCTTAAGCCATGGGTAGTTGACGCAAGACTTACAAAATCATGATGAGTTTTTAATTTTGGGTCTTTTTTTGCTTGGAAATTGGAATAAACTTAAACCACTAAAAATCAATTTCGAAAGTCTATTATATTGACCCTGTTAACCACATTATTCTTTTCGAAGTCTTGAATGTTTCTTTCCCCTCCCACCGAGAAGTATTTTCCATTTCCATTTCCTTTCTTTTTTTGGTTGAACATTCCCATTTCCTTTCATGGACTCATAATTCATGAATCATAATTCATAATGAATGAATTAAGTGTCATTTTGCACATTAAATTTTGTATAGATTGAAGTTTTGCACCCTAAAGTGTTAGTTTGAACTTATTGCACCATGATATTGTATTTTGGAACTATTTTGCACCCTCCGTAACGAGAAATTATTAGGTGGGACGGACCCACCACGTCATCTATGGGACCAACCAGTGATATGAAGACAACTCATCAATTTTCTAAAACCCTATCCCAATAAAATCTCAAATTTGGGGACTTACCCTTTATATAGGGTTTATTTTAAAAGGGCGCTAAACCTTGGGCTAAAATCGTGTCTTAATTTAAGAAGTTAATTTGACATGGCAAAATTCTATTGGTTAGTCCCATAGATGACGTGGCGGGTCCGTCCCACCTAATAATTTCTCCTCCGTAACCGAGACGATTGACGGTATGTCATGTGGGATGCCGTTTATGTGGCATGCCATGTCGGACCAAAATCCCACGTTGCTACGTGTCCTATCCATGTGGGATTTTGGTCCGACACAGCCTATTTACGTGTTTTGGTCTTACATGACATGCCACGTAAGTAGACACCGTCCATCGCCTCGGTTACGGAGGGTGTAAAATGGTTCCAAAATAAAATATCAGGGTGCAAAAGTTCAAAATAAAACTTTAGGATGCAAAAATGCAAAACGTCGATCTCGTGCAAAATTTAGGGTGCAAAATGGTACTTTAGCCCTTAATGAATTATCAAAAATTACTATAGAATAACCTTCAACTGAAGAAAAAGACAAAGAATTACTACAGAAACCAATTAACACCTTTTATTGGTATCATTTTATTTATTTCTTTAATTTATTTCAATGTATATGATATTTGGATGTACTTGTATTCTTATCGGATGTTTTGGTATATAGGAAATTATTTGATTTTAATGAGATTTGAATATTGTATCTTCCTAAAGAAAAAACAATGTAATTAGAGGTGCTTGCAAATAAAAGAAGAAGGCTCTAAAAAAAGGATAAATTCATCCAAATGAGAAACACTCATTCAAATATGCACCAATCAAAAGAAAAATTATATATATATATATAAGAGGAAAATGACACATAAGTTATTTGCTCAATTATTAGGTGTCCGTGAGACCCTGAATTCAAGTCTCACTGTACGTGTATTGGAGTTTGCGCTCCTTTATATGTGGGCTTGTAACGAAATATCCAACTATCGCTTAAAAAAAACAAAAAAAGGAAAACGGGAAAGAAGTACAATGGTAGTAGACCTGTTCATGGGTCCGGCCGGGCTTAGCCTTAAAATTAATGCTATTAGTGTTGCACAAGCCCAAGCTATTTATAAAACGGGTTTCAAATTTTTGTTCAAGCCCAACTCATTTATTAAATACTTAAACCAATGACTGTCCAAAAGTTCGTCTAATATTTTTTTTAATAATTATTTTAAGAATTAAATAATATATACTATACTATATATTATTTTTAATACCCAGGGAAATTACTAAAAGGCTAAATTGAGGGTTAATATGGTGCCACCTTTTGGCTTTTTTTTGTCTTTTCTCACTTTTCGGATGACTAAAAAACTCATCTATGAGTTTCCCCCCTTCCTTTTCCTGCTACCTTTTTTGTAATTACTCATTTCCCTTCCTTAATTGCTTTTAATTAATATTTCTCCCCCTTCTTCCTTTTTCCTCTCACCAACTCAGCTGCTACTTCCTTTCAACTCCTCAGTGCTGATCAATCTTCAGGTTTACCAAAAATCAAACATTTCATTACTCCCCTCTGTTTTCACCTTCACATCTCTTTCCTTTTTCTTCTCCTTCCCCACCCCTTCACCATGGACCGTTCAATGTTTTTCCCCTTCTGAATTCAACCACCCTTTTTTTCAATGCGTCTATTATTATCTAATTAACACCATATTCTATTACCTCTTTGCACTTCCTATTACTTACAAATAAAAGCATGTTCTTTGACCTTCTTAGTTTTGCATGTCTAAAAAGTTAGCTTAGACAATATTAAAAGTAATCCATTTAAAATTGCATTTCTACTACAATTTTATACAATTCAATCAATTAATCAAGCACCACTCTAGAACAAAGAATGTCTGTGGACCTTGTATAATTAATTATATTAATATCCTTATTCAATCAGTTAATCAATCATCGTTCTAAAACGAAGAATGCCCGTAGCGCTAGCGCGGGCTGATATGACTTATATTAATTAATTATATAAATATAATTGTAAATCTAAAATATGATATATACTACCTATAATATACTAGTCTTAAACTGATAATAAGATTTTCTACATATATTACTCATTTTTTTCTTATTTAAGACACGGTTTAAGTATAAATTATATTTAATATATATTATATATCAACAAATAAAAAATAAAAAGAAGCAAATTTCCATAATCGGGTCGGACCTGGGCCGGGCATGGGTTTTTGCTCTTATACCCAAACCCAGCCCATTTAATAAACGGGCTTGATTTTTTTGTCCAAACCCATCCAATGAACTTAAAATTCTTGTCCAAACCCTTTAAAATATCGGATGGGCTTATGAGCTTGGACGGGTACCCCAACCCTTGAACAACTCTAAATGGTAGTATTATAGTTTCTAATTTTTAATCACCCAAATACGCATACCCCTCCACCTTATTAGAGAACTTAATCGAAAATTCATATTATATAATTAAGTAATTAATGATGATTAAAAAATTGGGAAAAAAATATACATACTAAATAGCACTCCCAACTTTTTTACTTTAAATTTGTATATGTCACTAAAGTCCAAACAACCAAAATATATCCCACTTTGATGATTTTGATATGGATCTGCATACCTTCAGACTCTCCGTCTTCAGGAATTACCTCAACTTTCACTGCCGATGTCATGGACTGGTCTGGCCAAGGGTCATATAATGTAATATTTTATTTTCTTCCTATATATATATATATATATATAAACAACCAAAATATATATCATTGTAATCAAGCACCTAAATTCTTTTTTTATTTGTATAAAGTGTTGTTCTTTATTGTAATTAGTTAGTTTGTATAACCTCTCCAAAAAAAATTATATAAAACCCTCTTTTTATATTTTTTGGTACATTGATCAAACCGCTTTAGCTAACAATAACTCTAAGCCGAACCACAACTAACATGTCCTTTCTATTGTCGGAGAGCATTTGAATTCCAATAAATTAGTGGCATAGAGGCCTCATGAATACAATAAGTGGAGAATTTGAATCTAACTAACTCTCATCTTCACAATCTTTATCTGTTAGTTGCATTTGATTTGGAATTCAAATGGTCTCCGACAATACTTCCTGCATAAGTCGAATAAGAGATCCCGGAGGATAATTTAACTTGATAACATGGTTGGAACTAGACCTCTTCATGGGTCGGGCCGGGCCTAACCTTATAATTAATGCCATTAGTGTTGCCCAAGCCCGGCCCATTTATAAAACGGGCTTCAAACTTTTATCCAAACCCAGTCCATTTATCAAATACTTAAACCAAAACCCGTCTAATATTTTTTTAATAATTATTTTAAGAATTAAACTATATTAATTAATTATATAAATATAATTGTAAACCTAAAGTATGATATATACTAGCTATAATATACTACCCTTCTTGATAATAAGATTTTCTACATTTGTCACTCATCTTTTTCTTATTTAAAATAAGGTGTACGTATAAATTATACTAGTCTTCACTTCCATGTGCGTTGCACGTTGCCCATCATGTTTAAATTAAAATAATAATTGAAATCGTTTATAAGTAGAGCTGTCAAGGCTGATTCAAACTCGATAATCTGTCCAACCCGGCTGCCCCGATTTGACCAGAAAATGTAAACGATCCGAAACCATCCTATGCAGGCCCGACAAACCTGTAGCCCGAATAATCCGAAAAGTTAACCCGAATGATCCAAGCATATTATAAACTAAAATTATATTTTATTTAATAAAATCACAATTGAATCCGAGTACCCGAAAAACCCAAAACCCGAATGACCCAAAACCCGAGTGACATGAGGCTAAAATTACCTGAACCCGCCTAACCCTACACCCAACAGACCCGAGACCCAAATGACCTAAACCTAGATGAGTCGAAACCCGAATGTCCCGAGAAAATTACCTGCCTCATTTAATCTGTACCAAATGACCCGAATCCGGAACCCGGTCCAACCCGCCTGATTGACTCCTATAACTTCATAAGTTAAATGAAATAATTGCATGTTACTCTTCTTTTTATTTTTTAAAAACTTTAGAAGTTTTTTTAATTAAATTCCTAAAATGCATGGTAAAAATAAAATAGGTATAAAAATATTAGATTTAATAAAATAAAAATAGAGTTTTTAATTGAGTAAAACTATAAAAGTATATTTAAAAATTCTAATATTTAAGTTTTTTAAACTAAAATAAAATAGTAAACTGGTAAAAATAAAATAGTTATAAGGATATTAGACTTAATTAAATAAAAATAGTGTTTTTAGTTGAGTAAAATTATAAAACTTTAAACAATGGCATTTAATAAATATATTCGAAAAATAAGGATATAATGGGCGATTCAAAAGTTTTACAAGAACTCGTACTTTTATATATACTAGTTTTAGCTATCACGTGCGTTGCACGTGGCGCATTGTATTTAAATAAAATATTCATATGAAATTATGATAATCTCTCTATTAAATTATGATAATTACACTATTTTTTATGATCTCATTATGAAAATTTGATAACCTTCCTATGAAATTTTAATAACGATACTATGGAATTTCAAGAATCTTTTTATAATTTTTTTATAACTTTCTTATGAAATTTTGTTAACCTCCCTAAGGAATTTTGAAGACCTCAATATGAAATTTTGATAACCAACAGTATGAGATGTTGATAACTTCCATATGATATATTGATAACCACGTTATAAAAATTAAAAAACCTCCATAAGAATTGTTAGTAACCACAATCTGAAATTTTGATAATCACACTACGGAATTGTGATAACCTCGCTGTGGAATTTTGATAAACCTTCCTATAAAATTTTGATAAACCTCCTTATAAAATTTTGATAACTTTATTATGAAATCTTGATAACTACAAATTTTGATAAGTTCTCTATGATTTTTTGATAACCTCATTATGAAATTTTGTTAATCACCCTATGAAATTTTGATCTACATACTATGAAATTTTGATAATCCTCTTATGAAATTTTGATAACCTTCATATGAAATTTTGATAACCTTCAAATGAAATTTTGATTACTCCATAATAAAAGTTTAATAACCTTCCTAATTTGGTAACCATACTATGAAATTTTGGTAACCTCCCCAGAAATACCACTATGAAATTTTTGTAATCACATTTTGAAAATTTGATAACCTCTTTATGAAATTTTGATAACCTCTTTATAAAATTTTGTTGACCCCTCTATGAAATTCTAATATCACATTATGTAATTTTGATAACCTTGCTTTGAAATTTTGATAACAACACTATGAAATTTTTATAATATTCATATAAATTTTGATAATCCGATCTTTATGAAATTTCGATAATCACTCTATGAGACTTGATAATCTTCTATCAAATTTTGATACTCCTTATCAAATTGAGACTTTTATAACCTTCATATGAAATTTTGATAACCACACTATAAAATTTTGATAACCTCCCAATGAAATATTAGTAACCTCTTAATGAAATTTTGTTAACCACACTATGAAATTCGTATAACCTCGCTATGACATTTTGAAATCTTTTTGATAACCTTTTTATAAAATTGTGATAATTAACCACCATATGAAATTTCAATAACCAACCTAAGAAATTTTGATAACCTGATCCTATGAAATTTTGGTACCACACTATGAAATTTTGGTAACTCCACTATGAAATTTTGGTAACCTCCTCATGGAATTATAATAACCATCTTATGAAATTTTGATAACCACATAGAGACAAAAAAATCAAAATCATAATTTCACCTACTCTTCTAACTCAACAATTTTCAATTGAACAAAGTGAATGCGGCAAAACATTATATAACGAAGAGATGGAGCTTCACTAACAATAGTATTGTACGTGTTAGTGTTAGTTTAATCTTTTTATTAACATTTAAAAATTGAAATTAAAAGAAAAATATTAAATTCAAAAATAATAGTAAAGGAAATTTGCATGTTCATCAACTAAAATCAATTTGACAAACTTATAATTCGGTCTAAATTGAAATTTTTAATTAATTTTTAAATAATAAAAATATACTAAATTTTAATAATGGAATTTTAGAAATATATTTGGAAAAAATGGTGCAATCGGAAAACATAAAGTTTCCCATTATTCGCAGAAAATTGCATGTTCATCAATGAAAATCAATTTTATAAACTTATAATTCGGTCTAAATTGAAATTTTATAATTAATTTTTAAATAATAAATTTTAATAATGTCAATTTAGAAATATATTTGAAAAAATGGTACAATCGGAAAACATAAAATTTTCCATTATTCATCATTTTATATATAGTATAGATAGCTTTGGAGAAACTAATGATTTTGTATCATTTCGACCCATTAGGCTTGAGTCTATGAAGTCTAAATTGCCAAACCAGATGACTTGAACTCTAAATTTGATATTCTTAGACCCAATTCGTTAATATGGAAACCCAAAGAAGGAGTCCAAGTCCAATCAGTAATTATGATGCAATAATGATTCTGTCATGATGCAGGAAAGGAGAACTTCACAACAGCAGTTTTGGAAGAAAATTCATAATTTTTGATCCAGAGCTCAGAAAAAATGCAAATGAGGTACTGTTGGAAAGAAGATTCCGAGATCTACAACTTTTATGTTTATCTCAAGACCTAATCCTGCCGTTTCGGCGGATGATTTTGCCCTTGTAGTTTCTGGACAAAATTGATATTCTCCTAAATCGACTAAAAAAATGATACAATAGGAAAACGTAAAGTTTTCCCTTATTTGTACTTTTATATATAATATAGATAGTTATAAAGTCATGGCCTAATAAGATGTATATAGGATCTGAATATTCAAACTAATTGCCCACCAAAATGGACCAAAAAAAGGCCCTATAAGAATGAGAAATTGGACCATCCAAAGCAAAGACTCATTTCACATTTGCTTATCTAAGCCCAAATAGGACGTTGGAGATAAAGACAAAAGAAAATTAAATACAACGATTGGAAACAAAGACAAAAGGTAAAATTAAATGGGTAATTATTTGATACACCAGCGGTGTAAATTTTGGACTCCACAAGCGGGTTGTGGAGTTGACACATGTCCATTTTTTTTAATTAATTAAGTTTTAAATATTTCAATCTAGTCTCTATGGGACATATGGCACCCTTCAGGACCTGCTTGTATAGTCTGCTAAAATCCACCGATGGTGTATTGTATAATTTGTCAAATTAAATATGACGTTGGAAACAAAAAACCAAATTAATCTCTTATAATTTAATATACGTATTATATAATATATACTATATATTATTTTTAATGACATAGGAAATTATTTAAAAGTCAAATTGAGAATTAATGTGGTGCCTCCTTTTGACCTTTTTTGGTCTTTTCTCACTTTTCGAATGACTAAAAAGTTCATCTATGAGCTTCCCTTCCTTTTCCTGCTACCTTTTTTTGTAATAACTCATTTACCTTCCTTAATCGCTTTTAATTAATATTTCTCCCCCTTTTTCTTCAGGGAAGTTACTAAAAGGCCAAATTGAGGATTAATGTGGTGCCACCTTTTGGCTTTTTTTGGTCTTTTCTTACTTTTCGGATGACTAAAAAGCCCCTCTATGAGTTTCCCCCCTTTGTTTTCCTACTACCCTTTTTTGTAATTACTCATTTCCCTTCCTTAATTGCTTTTAATTAATGTTTCTCCCCCTTTTTCTTTTTTCCTCTCACCAACTCAGCTGCTGCTTCCTTTCAACTCCTTAGTTCCGATCAATCTCAGGTTTGCTAAAAATAAAACATTTCATTACTCCCATCTGTTTTCACCTTCACATCTCTTTCCTTTTTCTTCTCCTTCCCCACCCCTTCATCATGGACCGTTTAATGTTTTCCCCCTTCTGAATTAAACCTCCATTTCTTCAATGCGTCTATTATTATCCAATTAACACCATATTCTATTATCTCTCTGCAGTTCCTATTACTTACAAATAAAAATATGTTCCTTGACCTTCTTAGTTTTACATGTCTAAAAAGTTAGCTTAGACAATATTAAAACTAATCCATTTAAATTGCATTTTTACTGCAACCTTATATAATTCAATCAATTAATCAAGCATCACTCTAGAACAAAGAATGTCCGTGAACCTTATATAAATGATTATATTAATATCTTTATTTAATTAGTTAATCAAGCATCACTCTAAAACAAAGAATGCCCGTAGCGCTAGCGCGGGCTAATATGACTTGTCTAATAATTAATAATGGAATAATTTATGATTTAAAAAATAATGGAATAATTAAAAATATTATTTAGTAATGGCAATTTAGAAATATGTTTTTTTAAAAAAAAGGTAAAATTGGAAATATATTTTAAAAATAAGGGTACAATTGAAAAACATAAAGTATCCCCTTATTCGTACTTTTATATATAGTATATATATAGATATAGATGTAATATATATTATATATCAACGAATAAAAATTAAAAAGATGCATATTTCCTTAATCAAACCGAGCCCAGGACTTGGGCTTTTGCTCTTATACCCAAGCCCGATCCATTTAATAATTGGACTTGATTTTTTTGTCCAAACCCATCCAATGCATTTAAAATTCTTGTCCAAGTCCTTTAAAATATTGGGCGGACTTACGAGCTTGTGCAGGTAGTCCGACCCTTCAACAACTCTAGTTGGAACCTTGATGTGCCCAATTCAGCTAAATGATCAATTCAGAATATAAGGTTTGCCGAAAAATCAATTCAGGATATAACGTTTGATATAGTAACTATTCAGGATATAACGTTACATGAAGTGAACAATTAACTGAGTAAGGATATTTTTAGATGGTTCCCCACGTTTGAACCACACGTGCTGTGAAATCGCGTTCAATGAAAGTTTGACGAAAAAAAGGAAGACACGTAGACTCCTTTTTTAGCCAGATGGAATATTGTTAAAAATAATAAATAAATCGGATCGGATCGGGTCGGGTCAATATAAATAAAAAACCCTACCCATTTTCCGTTTTGTTTCCTTCTCTCCTCTCTTCACTGCCACAGCCACCAGTCACCAGATATCGCTGCCACCGTCGTCCGTCGCAGATGGAGCAAGCTAACAAGCTTCTCCCAAGCAAGACGGACTACTTTCCGTCGATCCCGAGTCCTACCAGGATAAGTCTGAAATGGGTTTGGATCAGAATCTTGAGGGAGTGAAGGCGGAGATGGAGATGGAGATGGAGGAGTTGCTGCACAGTAAGTGGATATGGCAGGTGGCTTTGGAGGTACCTTTGGGAGGCTAATGGGTTTACATGTAACAAGAAAACTGGTTCAGAAAGTGCGGCCATTTTCTTTCCTTGAAACGAGAAGAACCAAGAAAATGGAAGTTGAGGGAACGTGAAAGTTTGAGTGTTGGGAACTCGGGAAGTTAAAGTGCTTGGAAATTTTATTCCAGTTTAATCAGTTCTTTTTTTTTTGATAAATCTATTTGTTGTTTTTGGTACCGGCCTATTTGCTATATTTTTAAGGGTCGTTTGACATCGTTTTCATTTTTTTTTCGTTTTCGTTTTGTTTTTGTTGCGCTGTTAATTTTTTAAAACAAGAACATGTTTCGATATACAATTTAGTTATATGTTTTTAAATAAAAAAAAGTTAAAAAATGGTTAAAAAACATGTGAGTTACTGTTCATTATTGTACTTCTGTGTTTTGGAAAAACATGAAAACACAAAATTCTTGCTTCCACTTTTTTTCCAAAACACTGCTTCTATTTTCAAAATTTTTCAAAACAGAAACAGCATGTCAAACATGTTTTCACTGTTTTGTTTCCAAAAATAAAAAATTAGCAACAGAAAACAGGAAATGATGCCAAACGAGCCCTTAGTTTTGCTTTTCATTGTGATCTTTTGATGACTCATTTATCCGTTTTATTGTGTTATGTTGGGTTTAGGCATTGATGGAGAAAACAAATTTGAATCCAAGTCAAGTTGGGAATATTGTTGGTTTTTGATGTTCATGTGAAGTTTATCCTTTTTTAAAAAAATTTGCTAAGTTTTGATCCGTTGGAAGGGGATGGGAGGAAGGCAAAATCTGTTTTGTATTTACCTTAAATCAAATTAAACAAATTAAATTAAATTTGTATTTAATAATTTATGTATTATTTATTTCTTTTATTTTTCTATTTTTATTTTATTTTTCATATTTTTATTTTTAAATTATTTTTTATTATCAAAAAATTCCACAGTCACATCAGCACTTAATGGCGCGTGTAACTCAAATGCAGGAAACCGTCTAAAAATATCCTTAATTATTCACTTCATGTAACGTTATATCCTGAATAGTCACTACATCAAACGTTATATCCTGATATGGTTTTTGGGCAAACCTTATATCCTGAATTGATCATTTAGCCGCCCAATTCACAAGGTAATCTGGACAAACATTTGTCTCCCTGTCTCCCGGTAAGAACGGACCAAAGAGTAATCCCATGTTCGTTACATAAGCTCTTGATATATTTTTTTTTTTTTTACGAATAAAAGGAAAATACTTGCCGGTAAATGATAATCATGATTTAAGAGACGAGAAGTAACAATTTTAAGTCACATTAGTAAGACTTCGTCAAACTTAAATTTCCAGGATGCGGCTAATTAATCAACCAAAATTTCCTACTGCCAAAAAAAAAATCAACAAAAATTTCCCTATTAGTCCAAAATAGGAATTGGAATTCGTATCTTTGTAATCATTATATATAAATATAACCAAACACAATAATTAAAAATTTTAATATTTATTTTGGAAAGCTGATGTAACAATGACTTCAACCATATTTAATGTCAAAAGGAGTAGAGATGTGACATTATTTTTTTTTCAAGATATAGTGAATATAACAGTAGAGTGGAACTGTAACACACAAAATTTCAAAGTCTAAAATTAAGACAAGAAAGATTGGAGACAAATAAAAATTTTATTGATTGATCAAATTGATGCAGGTACAATCTTTGGAAATTCTAATAATAAGAAATTGTCCTCTGATTCTTCTCCTTTGCAAAATTATGCTTCAAAATTTGCTTCAAGGGTCGAATGACTTAATTTTGAACTTGATGATAATCTGAGAACTTGATTTGATTCAAGGGTCGAATGACTTGGTCTTGAATTGATAAGGGAGTTTGATTTGATTCGAGGGTCTTGATGACTTGATCTCGAATTGATGATAATTTGAATCAAGGGTCTTGGCGACTTGATCTTGAACGAACACAAATATCTTCTTCAAATATGTTGATGAAGATCAAAATAATAATTTCTTGAAAGCGAGCTTCTGTAAATCTTTGATAATCTTCCTTGGATCTTCTTTGAAAGAAGAATTCTCCACATACGTGGATCTTCTTTCAATAATTCCCCAAAAACAGGGTCTTCAGTAGTTCTTCAATAATTAAATCTTCTTTGAAAGAAGAATTTTCCACATACGTGGATCTTCTTTCAATCTTCTTAAGCTTTGGTGAAGATCAGAATAAGAACATCTGAAATACTTCAGAACTTTTCTGCTTCAGAGCTTTTTGGCTTTCTGAATTGTGTGTTGAAAATGACTTGGGAGCTTGGTATTTATAGTGGGGGATGGAGAGTTTCAAGATAACTTAATTTCTCCTTGTTATTTATCTCTAAATAATTAATTTTAATTAGAGATAAATAAGATGACACAACAATGAATTCTGATTGGTTAATGCTTGAAACCTTGAGATTTGATTGGCCAGATGATGCAATTTATTCACCAATTATCTCAATTTAATTAGAGATAAAAGGTGATGACTCACAACTTAATTTTGATTGGTCAAACCATTAAACATTGAAATTTAATTGGTTAGACCATGTGTCATATTTATCTACCACTTTTCCTAAGAAAATATCCAATAAATTTAAGGATAAATTCTCAAAAGAAATTTGTAGGAAATTTCTGATTGGCCGAAATTTCTTGCTCTACAAATGCCCCCTCAAGACTTGTTTACGTACACGATTTGAAGTGTAGCAAGTAGGCAAGTCTTGAACCTTGATATGCTTTCGGTGCTAAATTTGCTTACACCTTTGCATGTTGTACTTTGAGATGATCCTTGGTGATTTTGTTTGCAGCTTTGCATGGCTTGAGAAAATATTTGCAAAACACTTTCTCCAAATGTCTTTGCCAATTTTGAGACTTTGAAAGAATTGAACCAAAACTAGGTTCAAAGGACTTTTTTTTTGGGTGACTGAACTTGACAATTTGAATCAAGCTGCCTACGTACCCTCAAATGTGAAGGATCAAGTCATTTACGTAGTTCATTTTTTTTTTGTGCTCTAAGTTTTGGCTAAGCTGTCATTTGCAGGATTTTTCAACTTAGCGAGCCTTTTTTTTTTAGCTCTAAGTTTTTGCCTAAGCCGTTCCTTTGCAGGATTTTCCAATCTTATGCGAGCTTCTTTTTTTTTTTTTCGGTTTGGTTTG
>AWWV01016468.1:0-59195 GCA_001974805.1 Corchorus capsularis
ATATGGCCTCTCTTGTTTCCGTCACCATGAAGAGTAGTTAAATTGTCAATCAATGATTTTAAAGTTAATTAGACATATATCCATAGTTTCAAATATAAAATATAGATGGAGCTATCCTTCATTGTTAGCTGTTTTTCAGGCTTATAATAATAATTGATTAATAGTTAAACATATGATTTTGTTTATTAATATTAGTTTTATTGATTGATTGAAAAGGCTTTAACCAAAATTTGATGATTTTTTTGGATATTGACAAACAAATCAAACATTAGCTTTTGGATGATCATTGATCATATCTATTAACATGTTCAAAAGATAGATGTCAATTTTCAAAACATTAATTAATTATTAATATATCCAAGAATAAGATTATAAGAACTTCATTATTAAATGTTAACATAAGGACAAAGTTAAAAATTTTCGAATAACAAATTAGACTATTTTTGGGAAAAATGTTTAGGAATATGGTAATTAAGTTATCTTAATTCTAAGGTCGGGATAAGCCGCAAACCCCTTAATTGGGATGTATGGATCAATTGGCTTTGTGACAAATTGTCTACAAATAGAGGTGCTCACTCTTTACAAATTGCATACTGTAGAGGTTTGGCCAAAAAAAAAAAAAAAAGCCCGCGGGATGCCTTCCACCACGTCCGAATTTTACCACATTAGCCAACTCCAAATTGCTAGTTGATCCCATATTGATATTATTAATTACGTTCATGAGTACTCCCTCCGTCTCAAATTATCTGACTCTTTTGGCTTAAATTAATTTTACTTTTGACCTTTAATTACAAAAAATATATACACAATCAAATTTTCAAAAAATATATTTTGAAAAGTTTAAGACTTAACTTAATCAAAATATAATTTTTAAAAATTTAATTCTATATAATTTTTTTATTATTAAAGATCAAAGTTAGGATTACTTTAATCCAAAAGGGTCAGATAATTTGGGACAGAGGGAGTATTTTGTAAGACAATATTATGATAATCAATAATCAATGATGATATTCAAGTATAGCTTATTTATAATGACCATGATAGAGGGTCTGATGATTACCATGAGAAATGATATATAATGCTATATGTGATTTAATGGATATGGTTAAGTTGTGAGTAGACATGTTCAACGGTCAGACTATCTGTCCAAGTTCGTAAATCCTCTAATATTTGGGAGGGTTTGGAAAAAAATTTGAAGCATGTTGGACGGGTTTGGACAAAATATTAAGGCTCATTTACAAAATGGGTCAGGCTTGGTGTTAGCCATAAAAGCCCGGTCTATATAGTTGAATAATTAGTTGTATTGTAGAATAATTAGATTAGTTTCTTTGTTTTTAATTAGATTGATTAGTTAAAATATTCATTAGATGTGTAAATTAATTATTTTGATAAAAAATATATATGTTAATTAAGGTTTACCATCTTAGATATAATATATATAAATAAACAAATAATAAATATGTTTTAAATAATAAATAATAAGTAAAAAATAAATAAATACTATATATTTAATTACTAAACGGGTGGACTTGGACGGGTTTTGGACAAAACTTTTTTTTAATTGGACGGGCTTGGGCGTGAGTAGAGGCCCGTTTAGTTGGGTTGGGCCGGGCTTGGACAAGCTATATAAGTATAAATCATAGCTTGGACCCGGCCTGAATCTAGTCCAGCTCGGTCTATGAACACCTCTAGTTGTGAGTAGAGCCCGTAAAACTGACCCGACTGCGGATATCTGATCCGACAGCTCGAAACCAAACCAGATTTAACAAAAAAAAAAAAAGTCAACAAAACCGAATCGAATTCGCCCAACCCGAGATCGAATGACCCATACCCTTAAATGACCCAAAGTTTTGGGTAACCCAAACCCGATCAATCCGAAATGACCTGAATTAGAATCAATTATATTTAAATTGTAAAATAATTAGCAAACATTATATATTTGATAATTTTATAGTACAATTTTACCACATCAAATCTCATGATACTCCCTCCCATATTATCTGTCCACTTCAACTATATCACCAATATTAAGAAAGTTGGTTGGTTCTCAAAGTTCTATAAAACTTTTACAATACTTTCCAAGACTACCCAACTTTACTTAACATATGTTTCTCTTCCCATATTCAATAAGGGTAAAGAATAGTTAAAAATGTCTTGATCATCTAAATGAGACAGATAATCTGGGACAAGAAAAAGTTCAAAATATGGACAGATAATATGGAACAGAGGGAGTATTTATTGCTAATTTTTTTAGTCATTGAAACTATATACTATTAATATTGATTACAAATAATAGAAATTAGTTTTACTTTTTGATTATTAGATGAAATTAATATTTTTCTAACTATTTAAATATTTATACTTTAATATAATATAGTTCATATAATAAATCAATGCCAATTAATATTTCAATTAATATAATATATTTATAAATTATATAAATTTGAAGAGGTGGATAAAATGAATTATAAGTTATAATATAATTTTAAAAAAAGTAAACTAAAAAACCTCTATTTATCCAAATCATTATAAAATATAATTAGATAGATAATAGAAGTTAATATTAATTGCCCCAAAACAAAATAAATACTATATATAGTCATTAATACATAATCAAAATTAGGGCTACAAACGAGCCGAACTCGAACGAGTTTGAACACGAATTCAGTCATGTTCGTGAACATTTTACCTTGTTCAAGTTCGGCTCGTGTTCGTTTAAATTTTATGAGACTCGTTCGAGCATCGGCTCGTTTATAAAATGCAATGTTTCTATTCGTTTATGTTCGGCTCGGTTAAATGTTCTTGTTCGTGAACAATGAACAAACGGGTTCATGAACACTAATTAAACACGTTCACAAACATATATTATTTTATCAATAAAATAAAAGTTGTTTATGAACAACTTAGATAAACAATAAACAAGCCATAATTAAACTAACAAACAAATAAATGATTTTAAATGGATATAATAATATATTTTTTAATCTTAACGAACTATAAACGAGTATTTAAACAAACAATAAACGAGTTAATAAATGAACATTTATCGATTGTGTTCGCGAACATAAACGAACTGAACACTTATTGTTCAAGTTTGGCTCGTTTATTAAACGAACACTAAAATTTTGTTCAGACTCGTTTATTTGGAAAATAAACGAACATAAACGAGTTTTAACCGAGCTTGTTCACGAGTCGTTCATCGAACATCATGTTCATTTGCAGCCCTAATCAAAATTAAAAATCATCCACAACTACTAAGTAATGCACATATTCAACAAACACAAATATATATATATATATATATATATGCACAAATGCACTAATCCAAATCTTTTTGGTTCTTTTTCTTTCAAACCCGAGACTCAAACCCGAAACTGTTAAAACAAAATAATGGATTTTTTATAACTATTTTATTAAAAATGTTATAATTAACTACAATTTAAAAAGAATTTTTATTAATCACGAATTATAAGAATAGAAATCAAAATTTGATTTAAATTTCAAAAAACGCAAACTTGAATGACTCGAATCAAATTTGAAACCAAAATGACCCGACTATTCAACCCAAAAAAATGAACTGTACCGACCCGAATCTGAAAAAGACCTGAACCCGAAAAGTCGAGGCTCAAACTCGAAATTATCCAAACCATATGACCCGAAAACGAAAACAATCCAACTCAAAATTGATCCAAACCTAAATGACCCGACATTTAAGCGATCCGAACCCAACCTGAAACTAAAAATTAACTGAACTCGTATGATTGCTTAACCCTGAACGAACCTAAATCCAATCCGACCTACCATTTGCCAATTCTAGTTGTGAGAATACATACCTCAAGGAAAAAAAGGTTGTGAGAATACATGAATTAAATAGGGGTTGGTAAGTAATAATTAACAAGTGATAACTTCAACTCAACGGTGCAAATTAATAAATTTAAACCCTATGGTAAAGAATATGACTTTTTTTTTTGGGTGAGAGTAAAGAATATGACTTTACCCTCTTGCAAACGAAAGGTAATTTTTCAAAATTTTGAAACTTGTATCATTGACTAGCTGCGAGAAAAGAAAAAACAACATATCTTAAAAATCTACAATTTTCTTTCTTTCTTTCTCTTTTTTTTTTTTTGAATTTTTCTTGATTATCTTCTTGATCATGTAAAAATACTATTAGAAGGCTGTATGACTACATTAGCCATCGTCAAAAGCATTAATTGTGTCAATTCATACCTCAAAAAACAAACACCTCAAAAAAATTGTGTCAATTCAAACTATATATCTATTAAAATTATCTACAAATTATATGAAACATTTGCAGGATAAGTCCTAAAATTTATGACAATTTTTTGTTGTTATGTTTATGTAGAAGGTAGGGACTAGGAAATTTGGCTTACTTAAAGGAGTGGTGAGTTTCAAATTTGAAACTTTCCTCGAATGAATTTTAAATTCTAAACCATATATCAATTAAAGGGAAAACTCAAAATTTAAAACATTATTATTATGATATAATTTTAGTGATACCGCTAACACAATATTAATAACAAGAACTATAGCTGAAGTGATACATCGGAACTATTTAATATTTTTCATTTTTCCATAAGTATGAATAGGTAGTATTTGAATTCCAAGAAGACACCTTAATGGTTAAAACTTAAGATTTCTTATGAAAAGTTTTGAGAGCTTGAATAATGTAATGGGCATGATAGGTTATGGGATGGGAGAAAGCTATATCTCTCATTATATAACCTTTTAATTTCATGTTCCTATGTAGCAAAAAAGACCCGTAGTGTTTGAAAACAGTGTATAAAAGGTGGGGGAGGGGTGCAAATCAATAAAGAGAATCAAAAAGCATGCAATAAAAATACAAAAGCAAAGGGTTAAAAAAACAAAAGAGCCTAATGTTTTTATCCCCTGAAAATCCGGTGACAA
The DNA here is from genome assembly GCA_001974805.1 of Corchorus capsularis. NCBI lineage: Eukaryota > Viridiplantae > Streptophyta > Magnoliopsida > Malvales > Malvaceae > Corchorus > Corchorus capsularis. The sequence goes on from AWWV01016468.1 coordinate 4,927, forward strand.
AATCTTGTCGGCTAAAAAAAGGGAAAATCGTAGAGAGAAGAGGAATTAAGCTTAGCTCCAAAAGAACCTAGAGGAGTTTGATTCATTTGGATTAATAATTGGGGAAGTGGGGTCAAGATTTTTGTGTGCTTTGTCTAAACATAAGAAGCACAAGGCTTAGCTAGCACTTCGTGAACTCTAATGTAGGAAGAGCCGGCCGGTGGTTGGTTGGGCTTTTTCTTTCCCTTATTGCGTTTTTATTTCTTCGTACTATTTATGTTCTTCGCACACAATTTTATTAAGATTTAGTAGTTAAACTTTTGATTAAATCCTTTCAAATAGTCGTTTGAATTAGTTAGTTTCACTGCATGCGTGCTAGCTATTGTCTTGGTTCCTTATCTTTTAACGCGGTTTTAAATCTCATTATTTCATAATAAGATTTTGATATGACAAACAACATTTTTTTTTAGGACAAACAATCTTCATATATACTCCCTCTGTCTCAAATTATCTGACTCTTTTTGGGATGAATATGATCTTAAAAATGGCCATATTCATCCCAAAAAGAGTTAAATAATTTAGTACAGAAGGAGTAGTATAAAAAGGGAAAGAAAGGTTAGTTAAAAATAGAGATATAAAGATTTTTTTTTATTCGAGGCTAGTAGGGTTCGAACGTAATCACTGGAACGCTCAATGGCAATAGAGATATAACTTTCTTTAATTAAATAGATCACTCAAAAGTTGAGTGAGTAGTAAAATTCTTAAGTTTGAGCCATTAATGATCACTTAGGGAGCCAAATAGATTGAATTTTTAAAGATAGGACTTATTAGGAGGCGACCGTGGGGACAAATGTGCAAAGTAAGAATGATAGTAAAAAGGGGCCCAAAGAAAATAATTAGAATATCAGAGGGCCAATGTTGTAATATATTATCCTCGAGTTTTGGGGGTAAATCAATATTTCAAAGAAAGGCAAGGAAAGGCTAGTATATAATATAACTAGAGGTGACAAACGGGAGTTTAGGTTCCGTTTCAGTTTGCAGTTGGTGGATAAAAATCCTCGGCTCTTATTTTTAGTGTCCCATTATGTCCCATCCACCAAATAATGACACGTCTCTTTTTTCAGTTTTTAATGTTATTCCTTATTTGCCTAGTTAAGTTAAATTTTATATTTTTATTCTAAAACCCTATGGGGAATGTATTAAAATTTAGGACTAACCCTTATATATATGGTAAATCATACAAACTGTCAGTGGAGTTTAACAGACTACACAAGTGGATCCTGAAGGGTGACATGTGTTCTTTAGAGACTAGATTAAAATATTTAAAACTTAATTAATTCAAAAAATGGACATGTGTCAACTCCACAACCCGCTTGTGGAGTCCAAAATTTACACCGCCGGTGTATCAAATAATTACCCTATATATAATTATTTGTTGTTAATTTGGGGCTAAACCTGGTTTTAATTGCTATTTTACTATTTGTTAAAACTCGAAAACAAACAAGATATAATACAGGGGACACGTGGCGTAATTTGCTGGTTGGGGCACAATGGGGCAGCAAAAATGAGGGCAGAGGATTTTGATTTGTAGTTGGTCATATTTATTTGTGTTCGGGTCAATTTTAGTTTAGATTAATTTAAGTTTAGTTTGGATTTCAGCTTTTATATGAGATATTTTGTAATTTAAATGAAATTTTAATTATTTACTTTCAATGCTGTAATTAGTTATGAATTATTTTGAACAAAAATCAATTAGTTTTGAATTATTGATTTATGTTACTTTCGAATATGCTAATTATTGAGTATACATGGTGAATTTTAATCCGTGTTCTTCTCGAGTAATGTCAAGTTTAGGTGTTTGATATTTTTTAGTCAATCAGATTTAGGTTAGTTTGGATTAGAACTTTTTTGAGTGAATTTTTCGAGTTCATATTTAAGTCAATCAGATTTAGGTTAGTTTGGATTAGAGCTTTTTTGAGTGAATTTTTCGAGTTCATATTTATTTTGCCATCTTTAGTTATTATATATATATATATATATATATATATATTATAAAACATATATAAAGAGGGGGAGAATTGAGAAAATTGTCCACCCCCTCTCCATTATATATATTTTTTAATTTTTTTCATGGTTGGTTTTTTGGTCATTTCGTAACCGGTATTTTGGTAATTTTGTAAAATTGTTTAAGGCATATAAGTCATTTACTAAAAAGATTGCGATTTGGTCACTTAAATTTGTAAAATTAATTATTTTATCACTCAACATTTAATCCATTTACGTTGTACTAGAGGTGCTCATGGTCGGGCCGGGTTTGGACGATTTGGTCACTTAAATCTGTAAAATTGATTAATCTCTCAACTATTAATCTGTTTAAGTGGCACATCCACATCACCCCTCGTGAAATCATTAAAAATCATATTTTTTCTTTCAAATTTCAAATTTTATATTTTATGATATGGTTAGATGTGTTTAGGATATTTGACACTTATTAATTTGTTTAATTGTTACAATGATCATTGATATGTTCAATATTTATCCAAGTTTTTCTTTTTAATATATTCATGATTTAAATAGTTATTTATTTTTATTAATTAATCAATAAATTAATAAAATATTAATTTAAAGAGTATTTTCTTGATTTCATAATATAAATTCAATTATATAAATATAACTAATACTAGTCATACCTCCCGCGCTTCGCGTGCGGGTGTTTTATTATAGTAGTTCTTTTAAGAAAATTAAGATAAGAAATTTATTTGAAATATGCTTATAAGAAATTTCTATATAGGAAAGCAAATTATAAGTTCAAATATATTTTTTTGGTCATTTAGAGATTATGCTAGGATTGTTTTGTTTCATCTATACAAATGTTGCTCTAAATGTTCGTATTATAGTTGTTTTTTTAAAGATCGTTTACATGCTTATTTACCATGTTCAAGTTATAAACTTATAATTGATATATATTGTGAGAAAAAAATTCCTATCAGTCTCATTTCTTCTCATGAGTCTTTTCATTATTTTTGAATTGATTTTTTTTGCCCGAATTGAATTGACTTTTTTTAATTGATAGTTTTTTAATAAAATTTTACATGAAGAAAACGGATAGTTTTTTTTTTCATGAATATTATAAGCAAGAGATAATTGTAGTTACCTTGAAACTTAAAAAGTATTAAATATTTATTATTCACCCAGTAAATTTTAATTCATAAATACTTCGACTTTTTAAAGCATTTTTAAAGAAGAAAATGCAAAACAAAAGCAATAAAAATTCACTTTATCTTAATAAAAAACAACATTGATTATGATACATTTGATTCTTATCTAAGCATCATTAATATTCCACTAATCTTCTATGGTGTGAACTAAACAAACAAACAAAAAAAGCAATAGAAGTTTAATAAAGGACACTTGCCAACGAAAGAAAACGCCAAATGTCACTCATTGGGGCATATGCACATAAAATTAATAGTAGGTATAATAATACATGCATATGTATTCATTGTTTTTAGTATTCAAACTATTGACTAATTAAATGAAATTTAATCCTAGTCACTTATATCTATGATCATTGTAGTAGAACTAAATACATACTCAACGTATAATGATGAAGGAAACTGGTATATGTATAAGCAACATATAATCCAATTAGATTTACAACTCATGAAAAAACAAAGAACAAATTTTTTGAAAAGCAGAATCAAAGGTTTTATTAATAGATAATAAAATGTAAGTACAACCAGAATGCTAACTAAAATAGCAAGTTAGCAAATAGCAGTATCCACCAGAACAAATTAGCAACAACAGTAGAATCGAATCATAATGAAAATAAACAGCAGCCGCAATGAGAAGATGAGGCATCAAACGATTAACTCCCTCTTTTGCAAGAACATCAGCTTCCATATTCTTCTCTCTGTAAATGTGAGAAATTCTGAATTCAGATAGTTCCTTCTTAAGAGAGTTTGCATGCAGCACCCATCTCCTCAATCTCTAGGGAACCGGTTCCGAATTTTCCACCCAAGAAACCGCATTTTTGGAATCACTTTCTATGATAAGACCTGCGTATTAGCCCACCGAGAAGCACAAAATAGCAAGATAGCTTCTCTAATGGCACAAATCTCAGCCTCATTCGATTCCATGAAGCCAGTTGACTTTGAGAAATCCATCCAAATCTTTCCACATTCATCACACAAAACTCCCTCAATCCCAGCAGGCTCGGGCTTATCTTTTGTAGCTCCATCGACATTAAAGTTCATGAAACCTGACTGAGAAGCACTCCAAACCACATTCCTATATTTTTTCGACCCTTTGCAGCCCACAATTACCTCCTATGGAAAGCGATAAACATCAAGAAAGGAACAATCAATTTCTGTCCAGGCTACCCTAGACCAGCACATCAGCCTCACCCGAATGATCTCAAACAATTGCTGAAAATCAAAGTGTTTCATGTCAAAAACCACTTCGTTTCTATGTAGCCACAAAGACCAAACAATCACAAAAAACATCATTCTCCACATCTTACTTTTCCAATTATTATCAAGAGCAAACTGCCAAAACATAAAGAAGTTAATTGGATCTTTAGGAATGACCCAATCAATGCCCCACAACTTAAAGCACACTGCCCAAATATTCCTGGAACATTGACACCAAAACATCAAGTGCTCAACTGTCTCTGTTTCTTTGCCACATACAGAGCACAAAGAGCTGCATCAGAAGAAATTAATCCTCTTTTAAATAACTCAAACTTGACAGTAATCCTCTTCTTTAGAACCTACCAAACAAAAATCTCCACTTTAGGTGAAGCAATACCAGCCCACACAAACTTCCACACCTCATCAACTTTAAACCGAGAGAAGAGATACGATTTGCAAAAGAGATTTAGCAGAAAAGTTTCCACTTGGACAGAATATCCACACTAAAATATCTTTGGTCTCTTTCAACAAAAGAAATTTATCAATACATTCATTGAAAACAGTCCATTCCACCAATTCCCAATCAAAAAGATCCCTTCTCAGAGTCACTTCCCATCTCCATTCCGAACCAACAAAGTGCCCAAATTCAGAAGCCTTACATGTTTTATTAATGGCCAAGGCAAAAATTCTCAGAAAAGCTTCAGAAAGGATTAAATCATCAGCCCATTTATCTCTCCAAAAGTCAGCTCTAGAACCGTCACCAATGGAAACAAATAATCCATCTTTGGTAAAAGAGGAAAACTCATCATTTCCGACCAGTGGTTTCACCATATTTTTCCACAAAGTTGAAGTATTTTTGTTACCAACATAAACCCTAATATCCCCTGCCTGTAAGCCATTTTTTTCAACAATAACTTTATGCCAAAGGCTATCATTTTCATTACCAAATCTTCAGATCCATTTGTTTAAGAGGGCTCTATTCCGAAGACCCAAATCCATGATCCCCAGTCCACCCAAACATTTAAGATTGGAAATCAAATTTCAGTCAATAAGGTGCATTTTCTTCTTTTTATCAGATCCAGACCAGAAAAACCTGCTAAAAATAATCTCAAATTCGTTTCTCAAGTGATAGGCAAAGAGAGCATAGACATGAAATATACCGGACAACTGGAAAGAACCGAGTTAATTAAAACTAACCTCCCTGCGTAAGAGATGTTTGGCCTTCCAGGTTGCGAGCTTTTTCTGCCATCTGTCAATGATTGGCTTCCAAGCCGCAACAGAATTTGCTCTTACTCCTAACGGCAAGTCAAGATAAGTACAAGGAAAAGTGGCAACTTTACAATTCACATCTGCTGCCCACTGACTGATAACATTATCTTCCACATTGATACCAATCAAGCACCTCTTAATATTTTTAATCTGATCAAAATCGGCTTTGTAAAAAACCAGAGTATCATCCGCATACCGGAGATGAGAAATTGTCACACTCCCAAATTTTACACCTTCAAAGAGACCAATATGCATAGCTTTTGCAAAGAACCGATTCAGCACCTCACCCACAAGATTAAACAGAAAGGGTGAAAGAGGACAATGTTGTCTTAGTCCTCTAGCAGCAAAGAATCTCCTTCCTGACGAACCATTAACAAGAATCAATGAAGAAGTAGTAATACATTTTAGAATCCAGCTCACCCATTTATTACCAAAACTCATCTTTCTCATCACAAGTTCAAGAAAATCTCAACCGACACTGTCGTAAGCCTTTTCAAAGTCAACCTTAAAGCAAATACAACCCTCCTTATCTTTTCTGAAAGCATCCACAACCTCATCCGCAATTAAGGAACAATCAAGAATTTGTCTTCCTTTAACAAAAGCAAATTGTGATTCACCAATTAACTCAGGTAGAACATGGGCAAGCCTTTTAGCCAACACCTTAGACAAGATTTATACAGAGAGCCAACCAAACTAATTGTCCTGAACTAATCTAACCTTATGGCACCGTTGCATTTGGGAATAAGAGTGATGAAGGAGTTGTTGATTTGTGATTGAAAGTACCATTTTTGCAAAATTCATCAATAAAAGCAATCACATCCTCTTTTAAAATACTCTACCAACTCTTAATAAAAGCAAAATTATAACCGTCGAGACCTAAGGCCTTGTTCCCATCACAATCTTTCATTGCCTCAAAAATTTCTTCTTCAGACATATCCCTTTCAAGCCACTCAACACTTGACTCGGAGAGCTGGTTAAAAGGAGCATCAATATCAACTACATTAGCTGTTGTTTTCAGATTATAAAAGCTTTCAAAATAACCTAAAATGGCTTCCTTTAATTCCTGTGGCTGTTCAATGGTCTTTCCATCACATTCAGTCTTTAGGATTTGATTCCTCCGAGCCCTGCTAGAAACAACCAGCTGAAAAAATTTGGTGCACTTATCCCCCTCCAAAAGCCACTTCAACCTCAATTTTTGATGCCGAGATCTTTCCACCGATCTATATAGTTTCCATAACTCATTTTTTTTTCTGGAACAACACCTTGTGTAAGCTCTCATCACGATTGCCCTGCTACATAGAAATCTCCAACTCATGGATTTCATTTTCAACAGCTTTTTTTTTTCAGATCAGCTCTTCCGAATTCATCATACCATTCTTTGATTTTAGGCTTTAACAGCTGGAGCTTTTAAAACAGATCTGTAAAATCTAGAGGCTACAATATTGTTGGGAGAGAAAGCTTAGTTTTCATTGCTATATACAAGGGTATATATATGTAGGTTACAAGGTTGGATAAGCAATGTAGCTTACCGTATCAGTTTACAAAATTCAAAATTGAATTCAAAAATAAAATCTGAAACAGAACAGAATTTTGAATATCAATATCTACATTTGGCTTGATTTGTGGAGTGGTTGCGTTGACTCCTTAACAAGATCAACATCATTTCTCCCTCCAATATCAGCCTAAGATTTTTTAATCATCTCCTGAAAACCTTCGATTTCCATCTAGTGGTTGAAAATTTTGAAAGGTTTGGGCCCCCAGCTAATAGCCTCGACACTCAAAAGGATTGGATTGTGGTCCGATAAAGATCTCGGCTTGGTCGTCTGCTTTATATCCGGAAAGCTAAGTAACACTTCCGTGCTGACTAGAAATCGATCAATTATTCTCCAAGTAAATTTTGAACCAGACAGAGGAAGATCCTATTTTACTAAATTGTCTTAGTTATATATGTAAATTTATAGAATTATTAATTTATAATATTGATGGGAATATATATATATATATATATAAGGGTTTTTTATAAAAATTATTATCTTATTATTTTATTGAAATTACCAATTTTCATAACTGACCCAAGTTGGGATCAGAGTAAAATATTATTTTAGAGAGATTACTGATTTATCGAGTATTAATTTATTGAGGTTATATTATATTTGAATTTAACTTTTTTTATAATTAACATTTTAATAATTTATTTAATTTAACACACATAATATTTTAATGTAAAAATCAAACTGCCCTGCAGCGGAGCGCAGTAACTTGTCTAGTAACAATAAATCATTGGTCAAAATGATACGTATTATGTATCTCGATAAAGATGAAAAGTACAAGTTTGATTCCCCGAAAGCGCATTTGATGGGAGACCCTTAACTTTTCACAATTCTTGTCTGAACTAAACTATTTTCATATTAAATAGCAAAGACATGAGAATACCATTAATTTAAAAAAGGAAAAAACCAGTCTATATACATTATCCTTGATTGAATCTAATTAAGTTCAAACCTCATGTCTCAAGGATAACAATATTCCACATCAATTGTCCTTTTATTATAATTAAATTCTAACTAACCTTTGTAAAAATATTCTATTTAAGGATCAATCTTTGAATTTCGTCGAATCAGATCCCTAACGTTTCAATTTTAACTCAAATACTAATAAATTGACATGTGAGACTTGAGAATGGGCTTAATACCCAATTTACCCCCTAAAGTATCCAAAAAAGGACACTTTGCCCCTTAACCTTTTTTTGGTCCAACTTTACCCTCTGAACTATGAAAATCAGGACATCTAACCCCCTACTCGTAACAGACGTTAACTGCTTTTTCCACGTCAGCCAATATGGGCCCACATGATTTTTTAAAAATAAAATAGATTATTTTAAAATAATTATAAATAATTTTTCCTGGAAAAAAAGTCATTCTCCAACATTTTCTCTCTCTAATCCCCTTCTCTTACTTCTCTCTTGAACCGGCGAGAATTACACCGATTGCCGCCTATCACCTCCACGTCGGAACCTCCGTTGGTCACCAACTCATCCAGATCAGCTCGCCAAACTATCCATATCACGGATCTGGTCTCAGCTTTTCTCAAATCTGATTAAAACCTTGCAAATTTGAGCAAACTTGAGGTACGGAGAACTTTTCTGATCTCCTACATTCCCTTTCCAATGGACCTCCTTTTAAGATATGTCCGTCCCCTCTTCAAATCTTGCCACTTCACCGATCAGATTTCACAAATACTAACCAGAATCTCCCAAATTTTCAAGGAACCCGAATAGAAAAACAAAAAAAAAAGGTGAGATTTTGTTTATGTAAGGATGAGACTGAATTAAAGGATTTTTGTTGTGTTTATGGATTAGACTGTAGTGGTGGTCATCCACAACTTTAATCTATAGATTCGGATAAAATGCTTTTGCATAAATTTTGCTCATCAAAGGAGCTAATGTCATACGCTGGATTTTTTTTGCTTTTAACAGGTTCACAATCTGGGTTTTTTTACCCCAATTTCAATTCACGCTCAGTTATGGCCAATTGCATTTCAAAGTAGGGGATTGTGGCCATTACAAAAACTAGTACTGGGAAAACTTTGGGCTACCTTATTCCTGGATTTATTCATCTAAAGCATTCCCGTAATGATTCTCAAATGGGTCCAACTGTGATTGTATTGGCAGGTTGGCTACTCAGGTACAAGATGTAGCTAACAAGTTTGGGAAGTCATCAAGAATTAGTTGCATGGTATGATACTGTAGTAACAAAAAAGTTTGAAGGTAGACTTATGCAGTTTTAGATCTTTAATCTTTGCATGCGGATGACTAAATGTATTAGTACTTAGATTTGATTTAGTCCATTGAATCTGGGCAATTTTTCTTCTTTTCGATTTTGCTAGCTTTTATTTGTAACTAGGTAAGAGCCCGCGCGTTTCACTGCGCGAATATGTTCTTGCACTTGATATGCAATAGTTCCCAATAAATTTTCAAAATATTATTGGTGACTTATGGGTTTGCCAAACGAGGATGATGACCAATTGCTTTAGGTTATGTGTTTTGAAAGATTTGGATTTAAGTAAGGATCCGACCAAACAGCCAGTCTAAAGAATTAGCCTGATTAATCTAAGAACAAATTGATAGGGGTATTTTAGTCATTTCATGCTTGATTTTTTGTTATTTGAGTTGAAGACCGAGGGTATTTTGGGAAGTTTTGAAAAAAAAAACCCTTCGTGGGTCCAATTTCCACCATAAGCACAAATTATGTAATATTAAGTAAACCGTCTAATTCCGTTGACCAAAACAACTAATTATTTGAAAGCATTTTTTACACCTTGAATATGAAATTTAGTTTTCGAGTCCTTCATGAAAGTTGTAGATCATGGAACAACCTTTCAAGAGACACTTGAATCATCTCAATCAGACATCTGGAGCAAAAGTTATATAATATTAAGTGGACTGTCTATTCCCGTTAACCGAAACAACAAATTTTTTGGAAGCATTTTTGATACTTGAAACATTAAATTTAGTTTTCGAGTCCTTAAATCACCTTAATTGGATAATCAGAGAGAAAATTACATAATGTTAAATAGACCGTTTAGCCAAACCACTTATAAATAAGTTATATTATATTAAATTGTTAGAAAGTCAAAAATGTTCTTAGAAGTTTGTGAGAATAACGAAAAAACCAATATTGAAATGACGAAAAAACCAAGCTAAATAGTAATCAAATTAATATGGTTAAATCTTTTGACTGGTTTTTTAGTACTTTCACTTCCTATCATTATTGTTTTTTATTTTTATTTTTTATTTTTTATAATATATAAATGATCCTTTTTTTTTCACTTTTTATCTTTTATTCTTTTTTTTCTAAAGAAAATCATGTGGGACCCACATTGGCTGACTTCCATGTCAGTAAATAAAAGCCAAATCAACAAGTTTATAGGTGCTCTGTTACGGCATGGGGTTGCATGTCCTGATTTTCATAGTTTAGGGGGTGAAGTGTCCTTTTTTGGATGCTTCAGGGGGCAAATTGAGCATTAAGCCCTTGAAAATGGAACCGACATGCCTTTATTTGACTCAAAATTGAAATCTTAGGTCCTTAATTGACCAAATTATAGATTAAACTCTTAATCTAGTTCTTTTTATAAAGATTATAGACTCTTATTTGACCATTTAGGCTAAATTAAACTAAACTTTCCTTATGAGTCAAATACTATATATACCTTCCAAGCACCTTTCGAATGAAACAATATTCTATACCTCCAAACTATTTGAACTGATTTATTCTCCAAACAATTTGCACTGACCTATTGAAAAGGCTTTAACCTCCAAAGAAGGTCTCAGGTTTGATAGCTTGCATATGCAGCCGTCACCGTTGGTAAACTCACCCACCAAACCCAGATGTGCGATGTGGGTCGAATCCTGATTAATTAGAGCAAAACTCTGGATACCGAGTGGGGAAAAAAAAGGCTTTAACATTTTATCGTTTTAAGTTTGAAAGGAATTAATTTCGAGCAAATAAGGCCTAATGATACCCTTAATTAAATTTTTTTTAAAAAAAATCCATAATTTTAAGCTAATACTAATGTGAAGGTAGGACTTAGTTTAATAAATAAATATATTAAGGTTAATATATAAAATTAGGTCTAATGGCAATTTCATGTATATCTTCAAAATTCAGACTTAAAATTATGTCAAGATGTTGAAAAAGAAAAAACATGGTGTATATCACACAGATTTCATAAAATAATTAGGCAAAAGGGAGATTTTTCAGCAGCCTATGTTGAAATCTGCCCTTCACCTGCATACCTGATTACCTGTTTTAACCATATACATAAAGAAGTCTAATTAATTTATTGATCATGACCATAAAATATTTCATTTGTGGATAATAAACTGATAAACTGTGCATATTATATTAATTTACAACATTCTTTCAAGAAAACACACACTTAATAATTGTTTAATTTTCCCACATTTTAATATCATTTTCCTTTTCTTTTAGGTATTGACCAAAAATGCTTTTCTCCCTTTTATATATAAAATAATTCCTCCTTGAGGTCATCTATTCTAATGTCAATGTATTATATGAGAAAATGTGTGCTTATTGGTCAAATTCCATCATACATAAAAGAGGAAAAAAATACCAAGTTAATTTTAACAAGGGAAATTAAAAACTCAAAGATATATATATTAATTTGTTGCCAAAAACATTTACATAGCTGATGAGACTGTTCTAGGATTCTCTTCATGATTTAAGTGAGTCTTGATTATTTTATGCATGTCATTGTCTTAACCCCACCACTAATAATCTTTCTACCTCTTTCTCTATCATATTACTCTCCTCTCTAAATCAAACAAATGCCAAAGGTGGAAAAAAGATAAAGTAAAATTATATAACAAAAAAAAAAGGAAAAAAAAAATAAAAGAAGTAGTTCCTAAAAGACAAACCAAAACCCACTTTCAATAAATCAGCTGCTTATATGTGCAAGGCCTTTCCCACATAAAGTCTGGATATAAACCCATATATCTGTGAAGGAGAAGAAAAATTTAATCAAAGGGGAAACAAAAAATTTTTCTCCCTTATCAGAAGATGGGTTTTAGGAGCTACCATCATGTAGCAGAAGAAAAAAACTTGTGTAATTTTCAAGCTCCTACTTTCATTGAATGGCTCAAGCCATCTTCTTCTTCTTCTCCTTCTTCATCACTTTCATCATCTTCTTCCAATTCCTCTTCTTCTACTTGCTCTTCTGTGACTCAACAAGTTCAGTTCATAAACCCCATGTCCACAACTATCTTGAAACTGCCTGTTGTGTCATTCCAACATCAGCAGCAACAAGAACAGGAGTCTGTGCAGGAAACTATTCAATGTCTGCCACTTTTGAGCAGGCTTACAGAAAACAAACCAGTGAAGGAAGAAGATGTTGGAATAATGGGAAAAGAGATGAGTTTTGGGGTTAAAGAAGAGAAAGTTGAGAAAGTTACAGTTTCCTTGCACATTGGATTGCCTAATAGTGCTATTGAAGATCCTGTTGTTGAAAACAAGATGATTTTTAAGGAAGAAGAACCTATGAAGAAGAGCTTCCATGGATTTAATTCTTTCAACACTGAGAGTAGGTTTTGGATCCCAACTCCAGCTCAGATCCTCGTCGGACCGATGCAGTTTGCTTGCTCCATATGTAGCAAGACCTTCAATAGGTACAATAACATGCAGGTCAGTTAATTATCTTAATTTTATGAATTAAAGCTTAATTATCATGTTTCTTCTTTTTTTTTTAGTTTCTTTTCCTCTTTCATTTTAAACATTAAGAATTAGGTAATATTATAGTTTTAGAAGGAAGAAAGAAACTTTTCAAATTGAAATGTCCATGGCTCCAACTCCATCATATGAACATGATCAAGTTTGGGAATTAATTAACAAAGTGAATAGTATTTGTTGGTGGCTTGGTGCATAAGATATGATTTATCAATAGAGTACTACCTATTGCATGCAAAATCATTCTTTCTTTCATTCATTAACAATTACTATTAGAAACTTCGGGGACTTAAAGTTCAAAGCTGTCTTCCTTGTAAAGGGAAGATTGAAATCTATTGTATCATTTTTGTTTGAATGATTGTCTTGTTCATGATGTAGGTCAAAAGCACAGACAGAAACAATAAATGAATACAAAATACTTATATAAACATAATGATCAAAAGAATAAATAGAGAAGGGCATAGAAATTAAACATGACAAATAATTAAGGGCAAACTCCCAATGTCATAATTAAGGATCTTTCACTTTTCTCATTTTCATTTTCCATTAAGTGAATGGTTATTACTTTTAATTGGATGCATGCAACAGCCAACAAGAATTTTCATGTGTTCAATACACATATATATAGTAGTACTCCACTAGCTAGCTGCAACGCTGAATTATCTCTCTCAGATCATTTTCATATTTTTGTTTTACTCTTATTTATATTTTCCACATGAAAGAGAAATTCTGTTTAAATTTGTGTTTTAACCATGTTTGAGATTTCTATAGATATGATGCTATATGGATCTAGTTTCAATCACAATTCACATGTCAATTTTCTATTATTATCAAATTAATGTAATTAATATGTAGATGCGTTTAATACATATTCACCCATCTTGGCCAAAAAAAACTTCCATATTCACCCATCTCCATGATCCCATGCATGTCAATCCATCGCATCCATTAGAATATATATATGAAAGATTAGATAGAATTATTTTTTTTTTTGTTAAAAGGAAAACAGCTAAAAAACAATAGAAATAATTGAAGCCTAGAAAGTCCAAATTAAATGATTCAGTATAATCTCCCTATTCCTATCCTTAATCAGTACTAGATTAGACTACATATCTTATCATAATTAATTTTCTTTTCCTTTCAAGTTAATTTATACCCCAAATCATGATTCGCATGCAGGCAACATTTTTAAGCCTTTCTTTCTAGCTACAGTAGATAATATATATTATACGTAGAAATTATATTTAGCCGGCCCCCTTCCCCTTTTGTTACGTTTAGAGATGAAATGATAGCTATGATCTGTTCAATTTCCCTTTGATCTTATTAACATGAATGTCCCCCTCCATGATTAGGAAAATTTAACTAATCCTAATCCACATACCCATTTCTTTTGACTTTTGTCCTTTGATTGCTTCGCTTTTGGGTGGAAAGGCGGTATGGGGGAAGAAAGCAAGCTGGGGTAGGAAGCCAAAAAAATTTTAAGATTTTTACTTCTATAAAGATGTGGTATATAGGGAATTTGAAAATAATTAATAATTAGGCCAAAAACCAAAATGGGGAGAGGGCCAGGGGGTTTTGAGTGAACTTAGAGCAGTTAATTTTACAGCTTTGGATTCTTATCTTTAGTGCGAACGTAATTTGCAATTTTTAATCAAAAGCCATTAGCTAATTATTCTTTATAAATTAAACTATATAAAAGAGTCAAGGGTTACCTTTTGCAAAGTGATAATAATATATTTAACCAAATACCCAAATCCAATTTTAAAAAAAGTAATGCTAGAACATGCATGCACCCATTTGAATAAAGTAGATTATATGAACTTTAAGACAAATTATAGCTACAATTATGCATTTCATTTCTAATTATTTTGAATGGAAATTAATGAAGTGGGTTTATTTTGTTGGGTGCAGATGCATATGTGGGGACATGGATCTGAATATAGGAAAGGGCCAGATTCACTCAAAGGGACACAACCAGCCGCAATGCTGAGGCTGCCATGCTATTGCTGTGCTCAAGGCTGCAAGAACAACATTAACCATCCAAGAGCTAAGCCATTGAAAGACTTTAGAACACTTCAAACTCACTACAAAAGGAAGCATGGGGCTAAGCCTTTCATGTGCAGGAAATGTGGCAAAACTTTTGCTGTCAAAGGGGATTGGAGAACACATGAAAAGAATTGTGGCAAGTTATGGTATTGCACTTGTGGCTCTGATTTCAAACACAAAAGATCCTTGAAAGATCACATTAGGTCATTTGGCAAAGGCCATTCTCCTCATCCTTCTCTTGAAGGATTTGAAGATGACAAGGAAATGGAATGCATTACCGGCTCCGAAGAAGACGAATTCGCTCAATAGACCCCTCAATCGATCCATCTATGATCAAGTACCCTTTTGCAAAGGTCTTTTAATTTCCTTCTTATTCCAATGTTTTTATTTAGCTTGTTTGGAGATTCTAGGAAAAAAGTAGCTTTAAAAGTTGCTTAGGGTTATCCAAATTAAGCTTGTGCTCGGTAACAAAAAATTCTCAAACAAAAACAAGATTGCTTCTTAGAGGGATTGGTTTGCTACGGAGCACTTGCTAGGAGGATGAGCCTTAGTAACTTTTTTAGACACTTTTGTGGGTTTAGTGGTTTTATTATGCAAAATAAACAAAATAGGCCAAAAAGGTCTTACCTCTCAAGTGGTGAAGTAGATGAATTTTCTTCTCTTTTCCAAATGATGAAAGATTTTGATAAAAAAGATTGTGTTGCTTTTGGAAAGGGAGAAAATTTATCCGCTTCATTGCTAACTGTGGTAAACCTTTTATAGGAGGATTTGTATTTGTTTTCAAGACAATTTATTATCTTAATTTTCTGTTTTTGTCATCTCCTAGCTGTGAGTCTTTCGTTTGTGAGCATCTTGATTTGTTTTCAAAATCTTTTGTTCATGAATCAGTGCTTCTTTTTAGTGTTGTCTAAAGTTTAAATTAATGTTTGCATGATGGCCAAAAAGAAAAAAAAATTAATGTTTGCATGCAGAAGAATTGTTTATATAGATAGCTCCGAAGGTAATATACTAATTTTTTTTTTTTGAAAAGCAATATTTATTGAGGAAAAAAGTAGGGGGTAAATAGGGGAGTCTCGTTAAAACCTTCAAGAGGAAAAATCTGGTGGGAAAAATCCTTAAGAAGGAAAAAGAGTACTCTCACCCTACCAAAAATAAGACCAAGAAGAAGCCAAAACAACCCTATAAACCAAGACTCAAATAGAACCAAAAGCCAACGAAACAGATTCCGAAAATAGCAAGATAGAAACCCCCTAACCTGTACGACCAAGCCAAGAAATAACCAGACAATTCACCCCCAAAAAGCCACCACAAACCCAACGATTACAGATTACCACCAAGAAGGTCAATTTCCCTATTAACTCCTTGCTTAGCCAATCCATCAGCCGCAACATTTGCACTTCTAGGAATATGAACAATACTCCAAGAGCCAATTTTTTGTTTAAGCACCTCAATCTTCATCATAATTTGTCTAAATCGCCAAGGAGCAGAAGAAGGATCCTTAACCCATTTGACAGTATTTAAGGAATCAGATTCGATAACCACCGGATACAATTGTGCCCAAGAGGAAGTAGAATAAATAGCAAAAGCTTCCTTAACAGCAAGCACCTCCGCCTCATTAGACTCAACCACATCAGCGTACTTAGAGAAAGAGAGATAAGCACATCACCTTCATAAAACTATAGATATACTAATTATATATATATATATACTATAGATATGATTCATAAAACTATTTTGAATTGGGTTCCTAACTAGGAGCATTAATTCTAAAGTTCACCGGATCGATGAGTTAATTGATAAGATCAGTTAATATTTTTTAAAAACAATAATTCTTTTTATCTCACCGGATGTTATTTGCTAATGTGTCACCAAATTTAATTAGCCACACTCTATATTAAAACAAATTTTATCGGGTAAGTTTTAAAATTTAGGAGATTAATTGTAGTGAAGGTATGATTGGTATACAATCGGTAGGTGATTGTTATTATTTTTTTTTAATGCCAAAAAAAAGTATTAGTGATTAAATTTGTGCCACCTATGGTATGATAATTTGATGGTAACACTTTGTGTGAAACATATAGTATTACTCCTCGAAGAAATGTCTACCATAATTCCTTTTGGGTTTTTAAAATCAGAAATAACAATTTTTTTTTTTTGAGATCGATAAAGAAATAACAAATTTTTATTGATGATATAGTATACATAGCAAAAAAAAAAAAAAAGTTGATGATATAGTATGGTTTTCTACTAGTTGTTCAATCATAGTTAATGATGTTGGCTACACTTATATCAAATTAAGTACCATTATTATTATAGTTATTTATTCGCAATTAATTAAGCTGAATAATTTAATGAATTCAATTATAAACTTATATCAAATTAAGTACCATTATTATTATAGTTATTTATTCGCAATTAATTAAGCTGAATAATTTAATGAATTCAATTATACTTGAGCTTTCATGAAGAGCAATTTAATCAAGCAAGCTTTTATATAATCTTGATTTGTATGAATTATATATGATAGCTAATTATGACTCGTTTTTTTCTTTTGGCATCAATTATGACTCGTTGTTATTAATAGTTTCCTTCTCCCTTCTGCGCCCAATCGATTTCAACATATGGGACCGGTTAGCGGTACTGATATCGAGCTGCTATATATAGACACAATATAAAAAAATGTCTTTTAAGAAATATTTTGTGTTTAATATATGCACTATCTCTATATATATATATGTTCTTCTTCATTATATTGATTACAAAAGTTTTGCATTTATCTTTTTCCCCTCAAAAATATACATATACGTAATCCTAACGAATACTGTATAGTCTATAGACAATCTCCCTATACATATACAAAAATCTACCTTTTTTTTTGTTATAAAAAAATCTCTACCTTTAAAGATATATATCTTAAATTTTATATTTTGTATTATATTCCTTTAATTGAGTTATACGAAGCCTTCTATGATGTTTATTTAGCGAAATTATTTGCATTATATATATCCTTTTGAAGTTGTTGTTGAGGCTGAGGGTATGTTTAATTAGACACATCCTTTCTTCATAATGATGCTAATTAAAACTTTTTAAACAAGCAAAAATGATATGCTTAATTTGTTGAGAGAATTTTAACATTTTACCCTCACAGGTTAAGGAGGGGGAGCGAACCTTTCGTGATTTTCTTACATTCGCCCTGATCCCATGCCAATAATTATAAACTTCAAAGATATACCTTGATTAATTAAAAAAAAACTGATTTTTTTTACCCTTAAAAAATCAAATTTTTAAAGAGTTTTATGAACTT
The DNA here is from genome assembly GCA_001974805.1 of Corchorus capsularis. Lineage (NCBI taxonomy): Eukaryota > Viridiplantae > Streptophyta > Magnoliopsida > Malvales > Malvaceae > Corchorus > Corchorus capsularis. The sequence goes on from AWWV01016468.1 coordinate 23,178, forward strand.
ACATTAATTATTCTAAGAAAGTCCAAAATAAACACACACATATGCATGCATGTGGGTCAATAGTCTTCATTCTTCAACAACCCAACAAATTAAAGAAAACACAAAAGTTTCATATCACGAATTCACGATCAATCTTAGCATACACACGAGTGCACGAGCGAATCATAAGACTTTTAGAATTAATAATGACATTAATTAATTATAATTATATTCTATATTTTTCATATGAACATGGTAAAAGGTTTCACACATGAACCCTTTAAGTTGATGGCAAAAAAAAAACCCCTTTAAGTTAATGGTTATAATTAACATCCTTTATAGTTTCCTTTCCTCCTCTTCTTCTTCCTTTTTTTTTTTTTTTTTTTTTGTAGTTTCCTCTTTTCATTTGAGTATTTGGTTGAAAAGTTAATTAAAAGACACCAAAATAGTTTCTAATATATATAGTTGGTTAAACTTGATTTACGCATATCACGGCACCAACCACACACAAACACAAACTAATAAGTGCTTACATGAAAATGGATGTAATTTTGTTCATCATGATAACTTGAAGTTTTTTTTTTATATATATTTATTTATATATCTCATCATTACCATCATCATCAATCATCAAAAATTAAGATTCATTTTTAAAATTTTAGAATCAAATCTTATGGAATCAAGAAAAAAGTCGTCTACCAACAAATGATCAGTTCAGATTGTAAGCGATCTCTATTCTAACAAAAGCGAAAATACAAATTCAATGTCCCGAAAGTATATTTAGTGAGAGTACTTAATTTACGTGTTACGCTGCTTATCCAAAAATGAGTAATCTCGGACCTCAAAATGAATTGTAAGGGCCATTTAAAGAGAGAAGGTTGTTTTACTTTAAATCCAGTGATTAGGATTACAATCTCTATGCGCTACCATATCGAAAGAACTAAAAAGGCCATCCTATCTTCCAGGGCTATACGAAAAGTTCTAATAATAATAAAACGGGAAGGCTGATGTAAAAAATAAATTAGCTAGCAATAGAGTCATTCCTTACATAATTTTGCCTTATAAAGCAAATTTCAAAGGCCAGGTGGGGGGAGAGGAAGAAAGAAAGTGAAAAATAGATTAGAGAGTCTAAGTTGGAGGCTTCACCAAATCAGCCAACAAAAACTGATAATAACATGAAACAAAATAAGAGAATATATATGATTGGGTATTAATTAAGCTGAAAAGGGGAGAATCCCTTGTAGTCTTATTGAAGATGACTTTGATGATAATGTATCTCACTTACATACAAAGAGTTCATAAAATACCCAAAACATTAATGAGAAAGGGTTTTTTGCTTGTGTACAAATGAGTGTGAAAAGATGATTTTTTGTACGACTTTTTTGGAAGAAGACATATCTAAAAAGTATAATGAACCCTTTATATACTTCAAAGAAAAAGAAAAAATGATATTAAAAAAAAACATTAGATCATATATATGGGTGAGTTGAAATTTAGTTCCTTTTGAGGTAGGATTGACCAATTAAAAGGAAAGTTGTGGAGAAAAACGTGAGGGTATGATTTTTAGTTAGATAAAGGACCGCCACCATGCTTTGTCGGGTGATGGGAGAGAGAATGACAAAAAAAAAAAAAAAACACAAGAATAAGAAGTAATTTAGGTGAAAATGATTGACTTGCTAAATTTACAAAATTGTACTTGTATTGGATTAAGTGAAAGATGTTAGTAATATCTCTTAATTATATAATTTCGATTTCAATGTAGCTAAAAAAAAAAAAGTCGAGTCTTATATGATATGAGTAGAGAAAATAAACATAAAAAGTACTTCCTTGCGCAGCTCGATTTCATAATGTTAATGTTAGCTGTAATGGTTAAAATTTAGATCACCTACCAATACTGGAAATGAGCAAGAAGAAAGCAGCCTAACCAAAAGGTGAAAAAGAAAGGGTCCCCGAAACTTAACCAACCATTTGGCAATCGTAGCTCATTGAGCCACTTTTGGGAGCCAAGACAAAAGGCAAAGAGTGAGCTTTTTCCTTTGCTACTAAAAGCGTAAAAGGATTACAGGATTTGTGGTGTCAAAATGGCTCAATTGTGACGACAAGTGTAGAAATAGAATTTATCCTTTTATATATAATAATAATAATAATAATAATATACGTGGAGATGTCCACCGGCAAGTCCAAATTTAACCGAAACAAAATTCCATTCTACCTGAAATCAAATGGTACGTGGGATCTTACCAGTTAATACTCCCCAACAGTAGGACAATTTGGTCTGGGACAACATGATATAATCTGAATCTGACCTCTGTTATCATATTAATTATCCATTGCAAGAAAAAAAAATGTTTCATATTCTCCAATATTTTTATGAATTTTAGAATTTAGGTATAATTTTTTTCTGTATATATATGTATCTCTCTCTCAGCCTTCTGACTAAATAGATAAGTGTAGAATTTGGGTATAATCTGCAAACAGTCTATATTGAATGAGCATTTGAGTACGAAGACCATATACCAATATAAAAGCCCACTATCTAGCCCATTATTCCATTATGTGCCCATCTGAAATGGATCAGGATCACCCAACTAATCATTCGGCAAATTTTAACCCACCCCAAAGATACAATATATTAAGAAAATTATATTATTCTTTTTTTTTTGAAAAAAGAAAATATATTATTCTTGCCAAAAAAAAATACTATTATTACAATCACAATTTACACAGATGGATACTAGTGGTAAAAGGAAATCAAAAAGGAATAAATTGTACTCCTCTGTCCCCCTTTTATCTGTCACCCAATCTTGTCCCTTTTTATCTATCACCTTTGGACATAAAATATTTTGAATACCAAATTACCCTTATTTAATACTTGTCTCTTTATCTTGAAAAGTGTTGTAATTAGTGGGGTGGGAGTGATATAAAAAATAAATGATGAGAGATGTAATGAGGGGTAATTTAGGAAAATAAATAAATAAGTCATTGAATTCATAAATTAAACTAACTTTAACTAATTTTCTTGATTTGTAAAAAACGGTTATAGGCGACAAATAAAAGGGGACAGAGGGAGTACTTACTAAGAAAATCATAAAAATTTATAAATTGTATCTGAGTATTGAACCAACCAAGAGCACACTCATATTAATTACTAGTAAAAATTATATCACAATTTTTGTTTTCATTACTCTTTCTGCCTTTCTGGTATAATAATATGTATACACACTATTCAAACTAAAATTATAGTAGTAATCTACATATCAATCCATATTATCTTACCAAGAAATGCTAGTAATTGTCATTTTATTTGAGAAAATTATGATGAAGAATTGCTATTGGTTTAGCTCTCTCTCAATACACATGAATAGAATAAACACAAAAAGGTGCTTGCAAATATACCCAAACACATCCAAACAAATCATTGACAATTTTCTGCCCCTCAAAATAAGCCCAAAACTCAATGCTACCGCCTCCATATATGGAGATAACTATATGCAGCACCGAAATTCAGTAGCATAGGATTTGCTTCAATGGAAAAGATCCAGTAAATGCAACTACAATTTGATCAAAGCTACACCCTAGTTTTAACCCTTTTAAAACGGGGTTGCTAAGTACCGTCCTAATTTTGCTAAATTCCGCCCCATTTTTTACACTTTTACCCTTTATCCTTTGCACTTTTTACACTTTTGCACTGAGCCTCCCCACTAGGACGGTTCAGCCACAGCGGAGCCTCCCCACTGGGGCGGTTTCACCATGGGCAGGCTGCCCTACTGGGGCGGCTTCGCCACGACAAGCCGCCCCATGAGGGCGGCTTGCCGTGGCGAAGCCTCCCAAGTGGGGCGGCTTCGCCACGGTAAGCCGCCCTCTTGGGACGGCACGGGTCATCAGTCCTAAATTTCGTCAAAAATTGCATTTTTCTGAAATCGTCATCAAAATACGGCACATTATCGTTCATTTTTCTTAAATCGTCATCAAAATACAACACGTTAACGCTATTCTACGTTCGTGATAGTTTCAAGATTAGAAAATGAAGTAAAGGGCAAAAGCGTAAAAAAGAGCCAAAAATGGGGCGATGAATAGCAAAAATGGGCGGTGTTTAGCAATCCAGTTTAAAACTTGATTAATCAAATCAATATTCCCAATGATCATCATCATGTAATAAAATTATTTAATGCATTGTTGCTGGTGCCATGATGTAGCACTTTTGAGTTTTGAATCCCCCACCTCTCAAATTCCAGGTGTCAGTCCAAGAAGATAAGGAGCTGCTAATTTGTAGTTGTGTAAGAAAAAGGGAAAAAGCAAAAAAGAAAAGGATATTATATATTGCATGAAGGAGACACTGAAAGAGGCCAAAAGGGTTTGGATTATACAGTTTAGATGACCACCTGTCAACGGCTTAGGATGTGAAAAATACCCATTAGGACACGTGGCATTCAGATTCTTTGCATGAGAACAGATGTTCTGTTTTGGGCAAGACAGAAGAGCTTATGGACAGACTTTGCAAGAACTCCATGTGTGTGTTAATGTGTCATTATATAGGCACTACGAGGTTGTTTGAGTTTGAAAGAAGTGTCAAACCTTTACTTATATCTTCCGGAGAAATCTAAGCTTGTTCTTTCTTTTGTATAATCATGAAGGTATTTAGCAGCAGTTTCTTTTTCTTCAGATAATAGTTGTTGTAATGGCTAAATTATCATGATTTTAACATTTTTCCAATTTTGGAAACTTTTAAGGTTCATGAAACAAGGTCTCATTCTCATGCACATGCGACTGGTGATGAAGATAAAGTGATGACGAGGAAGCAGAAGGCAGACCAGCTCAAGAGTAACAATGAAGGAAGGGAATCTCCAAAGAAGGCCAAGGCTGAGGTTGACAATGATCACTCTAATGGGAAATCTGCATCTGATGTCGCTAAAGAGTTTGAAGAGTTTTTTAAAGCTGTGGGAGAGCAGTTGTCTGGTGAACAAATGAGAGAAATCCTCAAAGCTAATGGCCAACAATCCCCTGGCTCTGGCTCTTCACTTGTCACCAACTGGTAATTACTCAAATTCCCATTTTATTGCATTTTGAATAATACATACATGCAATGATTCAGTCGAGTCAGTTCAAAGAGTTAATTAGAAAGCCTTACTTTTTTGTCTTGGCAGTTTGGATACGTTGTTCTATGGGCCACTAGACAAGTGTCCTGTCTGCAATGGCGATTTGGAGTTTGATGGTAACCGGTATTCTTGTAAGGGGTCGTATAGCGAATGGTCTTCTTGTGTGTATAAGACAAGGAACCCACCAAGGAAGCAAGAGGCAGTCAAATTGCCTGATTCTGTTCAAAATTCCCCTGTTGCTGATGTAAATTTTGTTGATCAAATGATCATATTCATTTTTGTCTTAACGTGTTTTGTTGCTTTACTAAGTTCTGTTCCTCTTTATTGTAGTTAATAAAGAAATATCAGGATCCAAGTCGCAGGCCTCACCGCTATGCAGGAGTCACAGACAAGCCTTTCTCAGGAATGATGATTTCCCTGATGGGTCGTCTTGGTCGCACACATGTATGATAATCTTTTTCAGTTTTGACTTAAGCTTCTGTATGTCATATTGAAGTTATTGAATGTTTAATTTTTCCAATGCAGCAACACTGGAAATCAAAGATAGAGAAACACGGAGGGAAAGTCTCCAACTCTATCATTGGTAATTGTTTCTAGTCTCGCAAAGTTTAAAACTTTGTGCTGCTTTGCTTTGTGTTGCTTGACATTTAAAATAAAATAAACTTCTGCAAATTAAAACTGTTGCAGGTGTGACTTGCTTGGTCGCTTCACCTGCTGAAAGAGACCGTGGTGGCTCATCCAAACTGATAGAATCGATGTGAGTTAAAGCGTATTTACTTTAATTGAAGACTGAAATACTATCTCTTCTTTAGAACCTTGCCAATGTTGTTGTGAATTTTTATATAGGCTAAAACTCCATTTCTGTTTGCTGCTAGCTAGTTTTATTTGTAAAGATAATTAGCATCCTCAGGAAGAGATGACTCTTTTTGCTGGAATGATATTTACCTAAATGAATAGTTTTAGATGTTGATATTGTTACATTAATTAATGATTACCATGAAACAAAATAATTTCAATTGCAGGGAGAGGGGCATTAGAGTGGTGAGTGAGAGTTGGTTGATTGACAGTATTGAGAAGCAAGAACCACAGCCTCTAGAAGCCTACGATATTGTTTCTGATCTTACTGTTGATGGAAAAGGGATCCCATTGGATAAACAAGTTGGTGATGAGGCAGCAATAGAGTCACTTTCAGCTGAAGTATGGATATCTCTTTCACACAAAATTAATAATACTTGAAAAAAATTGATCGTTTGTCTCAATTTTATAATTCAATTGCCTGCAGGTTAAACTATACGGGAAAAGATCAGTCCACAAGGATTCCAGATTGAGAGAGCAAGGAGGGAAAATCTTTGAGAAAGATGGAATAATATACAATTGTGCCTTTTCCCTTTGTGACCAAGGACGAGGCATTAATGAGTAATATGGCTAATAATTCTCCGGCATTTCTATTTTAACACAGTATTATGTACGTTTGTTGATTTCCAAGCTCAATTGCTGCAGGTACTGCATCATGCAACTGATCGAAGTACCGGAGAGCAACGTCCACTTGTACTACAAGAAAGGGAAAGTAGGTGATGATCCTAATGCTGAGGAACGAGTTGAGGAAATGAAGAATGTAGACAGTGCTGTGAAGGAGTTTGTCAGGCTCTTTGAGGAAGTAACTGGTAATGAGTTTGAGCCATGGGAAAGGGAAAAGAAGTTTCAGAAGAAGCCGCTCAAGTTCTATCCCATAGACATGGTAAGATCTCTGGTTTCACTTTTAAGTTGGAGAATTTTGTTATCAGATTCCAACTCTACATATGATATTGTTGTGTTCACTTAGGATGATGGGGTGGATGTGCGACATGGTGGACTTGGCCTTCGGCAGCTAGGGGTTGCTGCAGCACATTGTGAACTTGAACCTTTGGTTGCAAATTTTATGAAAGTTTTGTGCAGTCAAGAGATTTACAAGTATGCTTATTTCCACAATGGTCATTTCAATTTTTATTTTAGACTTCTGTTTTGTTTGCATTCATCAGTATATTTCACTTGGCAGGTATGCTCTGATGGAGATGGATTTAGATGCCCCTGATTTACCAATGGGAATGCTCTCCAATGTCCATTTGAAAAGATGTAAGAAAATTTTCTCTTCTCATGAGTTTCGTTCTTTCTGTTTTAAGTACTGATGTCTACTAATATATGATAAATTTTTACCAGGTGAAGAGATTCTGTTAGAGTTTGTTGAAAAACTAAAATCAATGAAAGAGTCAGGACCGAAAGCTGAGGCTCTTTGGTCAGATTTTAGCCAGAGATGGTTCACTCTGATGCACTCAGCTAGGCCTTTCATCTTCAGGGACTTTCAAGAACTTTCTGATCATGTAAGAACCAGAAACCAAACCCAATTACTTATTATCTGAAGTCTGAAACTTGTTTACTTTTTTACTAAATCATGGCCTGAATTCTATAGGGTGCAGCTGCATTTGAAACTGTTCGAGACATTGTTGTGGCTTCCCATATCATTGGAGATATGGGTGGTGATACCCTTGATGACCCATTGTCTGAAAGATATAAGAAAATTGGGTGCTCCATTTCTCCAGTGGATAAAGAATCAGATGACTACAAGATGATTGTGAATTATGTGGAAAAGACATATGAGCCTCTGAAACTTGCAGATATAGTAAGGCTTACTGTCCGGATGCATGCATTAATCTGCATTTTGTTTTCACTCGGTAACATAAATGTCTGAATTTCTTCCAGGAATATGGCATATCAGTCGAAAATATCTTTGATGTGGAAAAAAGTGGAGGCCCTTCTTATGATGAAGTAAAAGAACTCCAAAACAAGATGCTCCTGTGGTGCGGTGAGTAAGAGCTTGGAAAATAGCTTTTCATCTTGATTCTTCTTATAGTTGTATTTTCGTTTTGAATGTGACTGATTGTGCTCCTATTTGATGTTTTCTTTCAGGGTCTAGGAGTTCAAACATGTTAAGGCACTTGCATAAGGGCTTCCTTCCAGCAATCTGCTCTCTACCAGTTCCTGGTTATATGGTAAAATGAATCCAAACTAAGATTTTATTCACATCTCATTAAAGCCTTAAATCTTGTTCATGTAATTAATGAAGTTACTTTTCTGTTGCAGTTTGGAAGGGGCATTGTTTGTTCAGATGCTGCTGCAGAAGCTACAAGGTATGGCTTCACTGCTGTGGACAGGCCTGATGGATTTTTGATCCTGGCTGTTTATGCCCAGGGCGAAGAAATCGTTGAGCTTAAAAACCCACCCGAGGTATATGTCTATTGTAACTATGTCTGATGTCTCTAACTTTAATTCTACCTCATTATTAAGCCATTACCAATCCTCATGAATGCCTGAATTTGTCACTGTGAACAGGATACAAACTCATTGGAAGAGAAGAAGTCTTGTGTGAAGGGACTAGGAAGGAAGAAACCTGATGAATCAGAATTTATAAACTGGAAAGATGATATCAAGGTCCCTTGTGGTCGCTTGATCCCCTCAGAGCACAAGGATAGCCCTCTTGAATACAATGAATATACCGTCTATGATCCCAAACAGGTATAAAAACAACTGATTATCTTCAAACATATTCAATGAATTTATGTTTATGATCTTTTGCTGAAATTGTCTGCTCATTGTTTGAACATATATAGGTGTGCATAAAGTTCCTGGTGGCGGTGAAGTATGAAGAGAAAGGAGTGGTGATGGACACTGAAGATTAGATGAGAAAGATGAAGAAGAGTTCCTTTTGTATAGGGTTATAATGACTTTTGCTAGATATATGAATGGTGGGGAAGGTGGGTTTATGGGGTTGTAAACGGATTTTGATGGCTTTTGTTGTACATAATCATCACCCTTAACATCTTTGTAATGGTGACATATAATACTATGTAATAGTCACTTCCTCTAAATCAAGTCTGTCTCCTTTTTGCCTAGTTAACATTTTCAACTAAATCCTAAGCAACTTTTAAAGCTTAGCCAATATGCTCCTAGTCCTCCATAAAAGATTACATTCTTACTATTAAAAAATTAAAAAGAAAAGAAAATGATCCTAAAATGAATGTATAATGGGTATATATAGTTTCTACTTGACACTTCTGTGTTATATTTAATTAATGTAACTTAATATGAATGAATTTAGCGCATCTGATTGATTCCATGCATTCAGGCCCTGTGCGACTCGATATCGACACTGAGAACAATGGCAGCTTACCTACATTTGAACCCAACCCTTACTCATGGACCAAGGTCAATATCATTTACGTACTACCTCTGTGAATGCAGATTCAACTCATATACTGTCTGATATATCTTTCATTTCATGATTTCATGTTGCTTAACAATTTTGTAGATTGCAAACATAATCTTCATAGATGCACCCGTTCGCACTGGATTTTCTTATTTTAGGTCCTCACACGCTTCCAAGACTGGGGATATAAAGGTGACTAGATTTTCTTGCTAATGATTGTTTTAATTTCCTGATAAAGGTGACTAGACACATCTCAAACTGTGTTTTTTTTATCTAAACTACATTAAATCCTGTTAGGATTTGCCTAACCGTTAAGTCAATGATTTACATCATTACTATTATTTTACTTTTTGGTGGTTTTAAGTTAAATATTTTCAAAGTTTTAGATTTGTGTGTAGTTGTCTAGTACTATAATACCCTTAAGTATTTTTTATGTGTTTAATGTTTGTTCACATTTAATTAAGAAAACATTTTTCATATTTTTATAACAATATAAAATTAAGATTTAGCTCCAATTATAAATATGTTTTATTTTTTAAGGATAAATCTTAGAGTATGTTTGATGAGGATATCAAAGGGGAGTTTTCATTTGGATAGGGATTTTTTAAAATCCAAAATTAAAAAACTTAATTTGATAAAAAAAGGGAGGTTTTTTTGAATATTCTTAGGATTTTGACGAGGGATTTTTGAAGGGCCAAAAACCTCATTTCAAAATCCACCTAAAGTTAGAGGTGACAAACGGGCGGGTTAGGTTGGGTTCGGGTTTAAGTTAGGTCGGGTTGAATTTGGGTCAAGTTAATTCGGGTTTGGGTTGAATTTGGATTTTGACCAGATCATTTACCCTTTTTATCCGGATGAATAATGTCATTACCTTTTTCAAATTTTATGTGTAATTTATTAATTTACCTTTTAAACATATTCATATGAAAACTATAGGGCATAAATGAAATTTTCATAAGTTTTCGAATTCGGGTCGGGTTTTTTCGGAATCTGATTTTTTCGGGTTTGAGCATTTTCGGATTCGGGTTTTTTCGGGTTTGAGCATTTTCGGATTCGGGTTTTTTCGGGTTCGGGTTTAGATGGGTTCGGATATTTGACTTTTTCTGGTCAATCGGGTTCAGGTCGGATTCGTATACATTTTATACATTTTTACAAATCTAATGACACTCATATACATTTTTACAAATCTCCATCCAAACACACTCTAAATTTTAAGACCCATTATTTTAGGATTTTAGAAAAATAAGTTTAAACACTTTTGAATAAGGTTTAACCCCAACTAAAATATGTTTATTTTTTTAAGGGTAAATCTTAAATGGTAAGATCCACTATCTTAGGGTTTTATTAAAAAAAAAAAAGTTTGAACACTTGTAAATAAGGTTTAGCCCCAATTATAAAGTTTTTTTTTATTTTTTAAAAGGGTAAATTTCAAATTTTAAGATCCATTATCAATGTGTTTTAGGAAAAAAAATTATATACCTTTTATTAAGATTTTTCCTTATTTATAAAAAATTATTAATAATTAAAATAATGAGGGTAATGCTGTCACCTACCTTTACTTTAATAACTACATCTCACTCAATGATGTGTGACCCAAAACCTTGAAAAGTTTTTAATTTAATTTTATAAATTTAAAACAAAAGAAATGTATCTTTTAATAAAGAAAAAAGCAGCTTAACTGATGCATGGGTGCACCAATTAAACGGAACCTAGACAGAATCAGTCTAGTTTATCAACTTATACATTACTATATGTTTCTGTACATCTATTGTAATTAAGATTGTTGTCCTTTCAGTGGTTGCTCAGCCATCCCAAGTTCATTACAAATCCACTCAATATTATCGGCCACTCATGCGCTGGGAAGATTGTTCCCATAATTATTCAAGCAATATCAGATGGTAACTGTCATGTCTCACTCAACTAAAAACTTCTGCTTTTATTCAAGGGACACATAACCACCAACTTACTAATAATGCTGCTTTAATTCAGGTATTGAAGACGGAAGCGTTCCATTTATGAATCTCAAAGTAGGTGCAGTAGTTATCAAATTCTTTAATCTTGCACTTTATGGCTAACTATCTGCAGATATGGAGTATATTGTTACTAGCTTATGCCACATGCTACGCACGTGGAATATGATATTTTTCATTTCTTTTTTTCTTTTTTTTTGGTCCTTTGGTTAATTAAGCTTTAGATTATCCACTTATAAAATACTCCATCCCAAACTTCTTTTAAGTCATATTTTAGTTAAACATATTTTAACTTTGACCAATTTTTTTAAATAATATAAATCAAAATAATTTTTTAAAATAATAATTTAATACATCTTTTGTGAAATCTTAATTTTAAATATTTTTTCATAAATAATAGTCAAAGTTGGACGATATTTGACCAAATTTTGACTTATAAATAGGAATGGAGGGAGTAATAATTAAGCCTTACCAAAAACTTTATACATAATGTTTTCTCAAGAAAAAACTTTATACATAATAATAATAATTATTATTAAACATCATTTTTTATTTCTAATAATATATACAAGTTGATCGGCCGCACTGGCGCTACGGGCGTTCTTTTTTAAGAATCGTTATTTATCATCATGCATATATTAAAAGATTTTCGTCGTAAATTTAAAATAGAGACAGTGCTTTGACGTGTTTATTGGGATTGTTCTATTTCCTTTTTTAAGGTACAGATTTTTCAAAAAATAATCGACGGAAAAAAAAAAACAAAGTCAAAAAATGCAGCAATTGTGGAATTGACAAATGGGAGGGTGCAATTAACTAAATCTGGTTTTAGAAATCTTGTAATTACCAAAAAGGTAAGGGGAAAGAAGGAAATAAAGGTATATGACATGCGACTTTTTGAGTCATTTGTCAATTCAGAAATGATCATTTGTCATTTGTTACATGATCGATTAGTTCTCTAGCTCATCATCAATCCTTGATGGGAATCATTTATTAATTCCACTACTCTATTCAAGTCCATTGAGAAATGACTAAAAAGATTACTTATTTAATCCCCTCAAGAATCAAAAGTTAGGACATTTAAGTAATCTGTCAAGTAGGAAAAACGAAAAAAATAAGTTCTCTAACTCCAAAAGCAAGCCTTGGTAGGGATATTTTAGTAATTCCACTACTCTATTAAAGTTTAGGATATTTAAGTAATCTGCCAGGTAGGTAAAGACGAAAAAGATTACTTCTCCAGCTCATCATTAATCTGGGGTAGGAATCTTTTAGTAATTCCACCCAGCTCATCATTAATTCGGGGTATGGATCTTTTAGTAATTCCATTACTCTAAAGTTAGGGCATTTAATCGGCCAAGTGTGAAAAGACGAAAAAAATTAGTTCTCTCGCTCCTCATTAATCCGGGGTAGGGATCTTTTAGTAATTTCCATATGTTTATTCAAATAACATAATACTTTTTTTTTTGAAAATAATACTTCATTATTTCAAAATTTTAAATTTATATATATGTACATAAAATATCTCAGATTAACAAAAAATTAAATCTATAAAGATTATCATTAACAAATTGGCTTAATAGCCACTTTGCCCCCTGAACTTTGTAAATTTAGACCAGATTGCCCACTGAACTAATAATAGTGCCATATTGCCCATTTAGTTTTCAAAATCACGCCAAATTGCCCCTTATCGTGACGGCTAATGGTTCCATCTAAATCCTTGTTAAACGCTGACGTGGCCTTTTTTTGCTGACGTGGATTCAGCGATGGTGGGTTTGATCAAAGGTAATTGAATTTTCAATTCTTTAAAAGAAATAATTTACTTTTATTGTAATTATGTAAAAAAATAAAAAAAACTTTCTCACTAAAAAACATATCAAAAGCAAAAGCAAATTAAAATAAAAGCAAAAACAAAGAACATATTCAACCAAGAAAAAACATTACAGTATCAAATTCAACCAAGAAAACAAATTACAACACCAGATTCAACCAAGAAAATAAATTGCAGCACAGAAATTCCCAATTCTCTTGAAAACTAAATCAAATTCTTTTGAACTAGATCAAGAATTGCTAACACAAGAATGAACACTTTGCCTGCAATTTCCATTACCCACAGAAAAAAGAACAAACTACTCCAACCCACAACCAATGAAAACCTTTTGACCCAAAAATTACACACCAGAATCCAGATCCAACAAAGAACAAAAACTGTAACACCAGATTCAACCAAGATAAAAATCACCAGTTCAACTAAGAAAAGAATTGCAACAGGATTCAATCAAGAAAAAATTGTGGCAAAACTAAAGAAAATCCTTTTGATGATATTAAAGCAGTAAAAGTGTACATGATAATTAAATAATCGGAGGAGATAAAGGAGAAAGCAAAGAGCTTGAAATCAACCAAAACATCATCAACATCATCGAAGTCATTGACATCAGAATCCTCATCCTTAAACTCCTAGAAGTCAGCCTCAAAATCATATCCAAATCGATAACCGGCTTCGAATATCTTTTGCCCGACTTCTTTTTCAACCATGATTTGCTCAGATCGGGCCACAAGAAATTAACCTTCAAGCGTTGCAACAACCTTTGGTTGTTGGCGAGATGAAAATAGTTGTTCTTCTAACAGGGTTTGATAAAACTAAAGCAAATCAACGGTGACGGGAGATAGGAGGAGAAGAAGAAGATGAAGAAACGGGAAAGAGAAGGGAAGAAAAAAGAAAGAGAAATTAAAACAAATAATAATATGAATATCCGGTTGGTTTTTCTTTTCTTCCAAAAATTATATTTTTCTTTTTTTACTTAGCTAATTTTTCACATGAGCGTTTAATAGGGACTTAGGTAGAATGTTAGTTACGTGACGGCACGTGACTAACTGTCGTTACGGTAAGGGGCAATTTGGCGTGATTTTGAAAATTAAAGGGACAATGTGTCACAATTATTAGTTCAAGGGGTAGTAATCGTATCTAAATTTGCAAAGTTCAGGGGGCAAAATGGCTATTAAGTCTTAGCAAATTTGGTAAACTTCAAAACCAACATACTAAAGTTCTAATCCCTTTAATTCTTAAGGTCAAAGTACCTGTTTAGCCCTTGTACTATAAAAAAAATCAATTTAGACCCTCCAATAAAAAATCTACCAATTTAATCCCTTTACAATTGCCTATCGGGAATGTGAAATTAATGTAAATACTAAATAGCATGTTAGTTATTAAATATATCACATTTTAGCCCTTGAATGATAAAATTAAAAGAGTTATTTAGATATTTTCACTCAAGGTTTAGAAGGTTTATAGAGATAGTCATAGAGATATAAAGATATTGTCCTTGTAAGTTGTAAATGTTACAACATTTTCAACAATTGTTTTGCAGGGTTATTTGCTTGGTAATCCTTACACTGATCCGAAATTTGACGATGAAATCTCGTGGATTCCATTTTATCACTGTACTGCACTAATCTCTGATGAGCTTTATGAGGTCGTTTAAAAAATACTTCTTCTAATGCCTCTGAATTTATTAAAAGCATAAATATCTTGAAATTTGCATTTCTCCATTCCCTTGATACTAAGCATCTTTTGCAGTCAGCCAAAAATAATTGTGAAGAAGAATACGTGCAAGTTGACATAAGCAATGTAAAGTGTCAAAAAGATCTTCAAGCTATCAAAGAGGTATAAAAACAAACAAAACCTTCCTTGAGTTTCCAGTAAGATATATATATATATATATATATTGGTTTAATTTTGCTTTTATATATCCTTTTATATATGTAGTGCACTGCGCACACAAACTTTGTACACATCCTGAAACCTGAGTGCGTCTTCGACAATATTCAGTTAGCTAATACTAGTTTGGACAATAATCGGAAAAGTTTCCTAGAAACACCTGAAGACAATTGCCAGCGTGGGATTACGGATGTCGGGTATATATGTCTTCACAGTCCCTATTTATCTCTTACCATAATAAACTTATGTAAATAAGTTTAGATAATTGAATTAACCAATGTTGCAGAAGTTACAGTATGACCGTTTGATGGTTTGGGCAAATGATATCAGTGTCCAGAAAGCACTCGGTATTAGAATGGTACGAAAAGATATTTAACAGTGTCAATGAGCAATGACCTACGACTACCTATATATGCATGTTACAACCTATAGAATATTATTATTAATGTAATTCCAACATTTACTATCAGGGGACAATCAAACAGTGGCTAGGATGTAAAAACTGCTCAGATTATGTTTGCGACGTTGAAAGTACTGTAGGCTATCATGGATATCTCAACACAAAAGGTTACAGAGTTCTAGTATACAGGTTTTTGTCTAGCAGACTCAATCTAATCTTTTTTGGTTCCCTCTAATTTTATGGGAGTGAATATTGCTGACTAATAAATTAATACCTCAAGTTTTACAGTGGTGATCATGATGGAATTGTTCCATATTTGGGAACTGAAGCATGGATTAAGTCCCTGAATTTATCAATTGTTGATTCTTGGAGGCCATGGTTTGTTGATGGTCAAGTTGGAGGGTATAAACCTATAAAGAGTTGTTTAGTGTTGCATCTGAATGTCTGATCTCATTATTTGTTGGTTGTTGATGGTTTTTGACTTTTGTGTAGGTATTCCACAGAATTTCAAAACAACTTCACATTTGCAACTGTTAAGGCAAGTGTGCAATTTTTGATTTTTTGTTAGTTTCATTTTTTATATGAAATTGAAAGAAAAGAAAAGAAGAGTTGTTATATATGATTATGATAGAGTTTGGGTTTTGTAGGGAGCGGGACACTCAGCACCAGAGGACAATCCAAAGGAATGCTTTGCCATGTTTAAAAGATGGATTTCTCATCAGCCTTTGTGAATAATTGTTATTTCTATTTGCTTATAATTATTAAGACCTTAAACATTCCAAACAAGCATGTAATATAAACTAATCTCGTATTCCATGACTTTATTGTATTACATCAGCAATTACTTTAGCCCTGTTCTTGCCATTGCTTCTTTCACAATTTCTGATTGCTTGCATAATTTCCTTAATACTGTGATCATAGAAATGGGAAAATAGCTAAATCAGTTTTTCCTTTTGCAGAGATTTTTTTTTTAATGCCAAAATACGCCATGCATTAACAATTTTCTCTTCTGACCCAAATTATAACATAGGGTTGAGTAGAAATTGCTAGATGTTTACACAAACCCTTTAGACAAATTCATTTCCTCGGTTTGATTACAATATATATTTGCTTTTTATATTGGTAAATTGTTGTTTGATTGGAAATATTGTGCATCAAGGATCACATGTATCATAATATTATGATTTTTGCTTCCCTCTTGTGACAATCAATATATGATAATATTGTGCTATAATCATGAAAAGGGTACTGTGATTGACACGATAATCATGTAGGATTGACTAATCAGGTTTAAATCTTAAATTAATGGTTTAATGTATTGTTAACTATAGAAGAATACGACTGTCAATTATGGAAATTTGTCTCTATATTCAACATGCTTAATTAATTAGTAACTTAGGAAATTTGTCAATTACAGCTGCCTAACACACATCTGTTTCTTTGATTTTACGTTCAAACTTTATAATATGCGACTTCGAACAGATTCTATAAACAGACCATTTCAATTACCTCCATTTAACTGCAGCATTGCAAGGGATAAATACTTCAAAATGTTTCTTCCTGAATGGAATCTACAATAAGCTGATATCTTGGATGCCTTTAAAGGTATCTTGGATTACATGGGCCAAGTGGGGGTTTTCAAGGCATTTGGGCTTTGATACACTAGCTATTGGGCCTAGGTAATAGACTAATTTTATTAGTCTTTGATAGGGCACTTGGGGTGGGCTCTAAATGACTTAGAAGTTTTCTAAGTCTTAATCTTTTTTGGTTCAGATATCATTTTCGGTTAAGAGGCATTTTTTTTAAATATGATAAACTGTTAAAAACCGTATTTACAGTTTTTCATGATTAATAGACATCTATCAATGAACAGTTGCCTTGAAAAGATATCTCAAATCACGTTCTATAAATAAAACGTGTTTTCCCCATTTTCAACACACCAATAATTCTTCTTCTCTCTGGTTGTTTTTAAGCGGCTTAGTTGTATCCCAAATACAACTTGTTTTTGAAATAGTCAGACAATATTGTATTTGAGAAAGCTTGGCTCCTCAAAGTCTTGTTTTTTCTCTCCTGTTTCAGAAAATTTTCTAACAATTAAAATACATTATTTTTCTGTTGATTTCGATTTTCTGAAATTGATTATCCATGGCTATCAATGATGCAACCATGAAGATTCTGGCTCAACAAGACGTTGGAAAACTCAATCAATTTGATGGCACCAATTATACAAGGTGGAAGAACAAGATCAAATTCCTAGGACAAGATCAAATTCCTCTTATCCACTGTCAAAGTGTTTCATGTATTTGATGAAAATCTTCCTAAATTGCCTGCTGCAACCCTGAGGATACTGATGAACAAAGGGCTGAACGGCAGACTCGTGAGCATGATCTTCTGACTTGCCATGGTCTTATTCTGAATTCACTTTCTGACCGTCTGTATGATCTGTACTCTTCACTGCAAACTCCTCGTGAAATCTGGAATGCATTGGAGACAAAATATCAGAATGAAAAACGTGGAACAAATAAGTTTTTGGCCCTGAATTATTTTGATTTCAAAATGACTGATGATAAGCCTGTCATGGATCAAGTCCATGAACTACAAATTCTGGTTTCCAGGTTAAGGGATTTGGATGTTGCAATCCCTGATGCACTTCAGATTGGTGCAATTCTGTCAAAACTACCCTATTCTTGGAACAATTATCGAAAGAAGATTCTGTTGCAAAGTGAAAGTTTCACTATGGAGCAATTTCACACTCATCTGCAGATTGAGTGTGAGACTCGAATCAGGGATGAGAAAATGTCCAAGGACAAAGGTACTGCAGAAAGTTCCAATAACAAATCACAAGTTCTTATGGTTGGGGCAAAGTTTGGAAACAAGTCAGACAAGTCTAAGAGCCTTAAAGTCAATAACAAAGGCTTTAAGAAGAACAGCAAGAGTGACAAATCTTGCTTCCATTGTGGCAAGAAAGGGCATTTCATTAAGGAGTGTCGTTACAAGAAAAAGGAAGATAAGAGATCTGGTTCTTCTTCTAAGACCAATGAAGCAAACATAGTTAAAGATGAAGATTATGTTGCTGTTGTCACGGAACTGAATGCGGTTGTTGCTGCAAATTTTGATTTCTTCATTGATTCTAGTGCAACCATACACATATGCAACAATAAGGATCTTTTTAGCACTTATGTTGAAGATGAATCTGAAGTGTTTATGGGAAATCAGGCTGTTGTTCGTGTTGTTGGCAAAGGAAATGTATCTCTGAATTTTACATCAGGCCAAAGGCTCACTCTAGTGAATGTTTATCATGTTCCTGATGTTAAAATGAACTTAGTTTCTGCAAGTTTACTTGTTAAGCGTGGCTTTAAGATACTCTTAGAACCTGACAAAGTTGTAATCACCAAGAATGGTGTGTTTATTGGCAAGGATTATTCCCTTGATGGCTTGTTCAAGTTAAGTATTAAGGAAATAAATTCAATTTCTGTTTACTTGGTTGGTTCTCTTTATAATGTTGAATCTTCTAATCTTTGGCATGCTAGATTAGCCATTTAAATTATGCTACTCTTAAGTATATGGCTTCACATGATTAATTTACTTGCAAACATGATTATGCTGATAAAACTTGCAAACATGATTAATTTACTTGCAAACATGATTATGCTGATAAATGTGAAGTATGTGCACAAGCGAAAATTACTAGAAAGCCTTTTCCAAAGGTAAATCGTGAAACACAAATTCTTGATTCGGTACATACAGATATATGTGAACATAATGGAAAATTAACAAGAGGTGGTAAACGTTATTTTATCACTTTCATTGATGATTATTCAAGATATATCCATGTTCATTTGCTTAAAACAAAAGATGAAGCATTTGACGCCTTTAAAGAAGTTAAGGCAAAAGTTGAGAATCAAAAGGAACGAAAAATTAAAGTTATAAGAAGTGATAGAGGAGGAGAATATTTCTTTGATGATTTTGATGAATTCTGTGAAGTTCATGGAATTATTCATCAAAGATCAGCCCCCTTTACTCCCCAACAAAATGATTTGGTGGAAAGAAAAAATCGTACTTTGGTTGATATGGTAAATTCAATGTTATTGAATGCTAAAAATTACCTTTTAACTTATGAGGAGAAGCCTTATTCACTTCTTGTCATCTTGTTAATCGAATTCCATCCAAGAGAATTCATACTTCACCATATGAGATTTGGAATGGAAGGCAACCAAATATAAAGTATTTTAAAGTGTGGGGGTGTATAGCCTATTATAGACTTCTTGATTCTCAAAGAGAAAAACTTGGTTCAAGAGGTATTAAATCTGTTTTTGTAGGATATGCTCAAAATTCAAAGGCATATAGGCTACTAGATTTGGAATCGAATGTGATTGTCGAATCCATTCATGTTGAATTTTTCGAAAATACGTTTGTGCAAGATAATGTTACACATGATGGTATAAATATACCTCATAGTTCTGGAAATCAAAATAATGTTCCTATTTCTAGTCCTAATCCTTCTAAAAGAAAGGAATTAGGAGAACCTTCGGAACCTAGGAGAAGTCAAAGGCCAAGAAAAGAAAAGGATCTTGGTTCAGATTTTATTGCTTTCTTTGTTGAAGGAAGTAGAAATGAACTTCTCAAAACATTTGAGGTGTTAAGTGCCGATGATGATCCTAAGACATTAAAGGAAGCTTTAGCTTCAAGGGATGCTGCGTTTTGGCTAGAAGCCGTAAATGATGAAATGGACTCAATTATGGCTATGGTACTTGGATTCTGGTTGATTTACCTCCGGGTTCAAAACCTATAAAGAATAAATGGGTTTTTAGAAGGAAATATAATTTCGATGGTTCACTACAAACCTTTAAAGCACGACTGGTTGCTAAAGGTTTCACTCAAAAGAAAGGAATTGATTATTTTGATACTTACTCACCAGTGGCTAGAATTACCTCTATTAGAGTGTTATTTGCTCTAGCATCCATTTATAAGTTGCATATACATCAAATGGATGTAAAAACTGCATTTTTAAATGGTGACCTTAAGGAAGAAGTTTATATGGAGCAACCGGAAGGTTTTATTCTTCCTGGTAATGAAAATAAAGTGTGTAAGCTTGTTAAATCCCTTTATGGTCTTAAGCAAGCTCCTAAACAATGGCATGAAAAGTTTGATACCGCCATTGTGTCTTTTGCTTTCAGGCACAATACAACCGATAAATGCATATATTCAAAGTTTACTAGTGAATATGGAACAGTTATTTGTCTTTATGTTGATGACATGCTGATTTTTGGTACTAATATGATTGCTATCAATGAGACTAAGAAATTTCTTACTTCCACTTTTAAGATGAAAGATCTTAAAGAAGTAGATACTATTTTGGGCATTAAAGTCATCAAACATGATAATGGGTTTATGTTAAGTCAAACTCATTACATATAGAAAATTTTAAATAAGTTTAATTATCTAAAGATTAGAGAATACACTACTCCATATGATGCAAGTGTTACACTAATTAAAAGTGAAGCAAGACCAGTTGAACAATTGAAATATGCAAGCGCCATAAGGAGCTTAATGTATGCTATGCATTGTACAAGACCGGATATAGCATATGCTGTTAGTAAATTGTCAAGATTTACTCATAATCCTAGTATGGATCGTTGGAAAGCAATTGAAAGGGTACTTGGTTATCTTAAACATACCTCAAAGTTGAGATTATGTTATTCCAATTTTCCAGGAGTACTAGAAGGCTATTCCGATGCAAGTTGGATCACCAAAATTGGTGATAATAACTCAACTTCGGGTTGGTTATTTGCTTTAGCCGTTGGTGCTATAAGTTGGGCATCAAAGAAACAAACATGCCTTGCTCATTCAACTATGGAAGCCGAATTTATAGCTTTAGCATCCGCGGGCAAAGAGGCTGAATGGATTAGAAACATGTTACTTGAAATTGATTTTTGGCCTCAGCCCATGCCGCCTGTAACCTTACATTGTGATAGTGAGGCAACAATGTCTAGTGCTTTTAGTAATGTCTATAATGGAAAATCTAGACATATAAGTCTTAAGACATGATTACATTAGAGAATTGATCTCTAATAGTACAATTACTATCTCCTACATAAAGTCAGCAAAGAATTTGTCGGATCTGTTAACTAAGGCATTGCCTAGAGATAAGGTGTGGGAAACTACAAGTAGTATGGGACTAAAATATAACCCTTAGACACCAATAATGGGAACCCAACCGCCCTTGACCAAACCGGTTATAGACTGAGGTTCAATGGGTAATAACAAGTTATTGGAATGTCTGTTTCAAAGTACTAACTATGTCTCATACCGAATAAAAGTTGTTAGTACTAATGTGATAAGAGAGGATGAGTTATTAAACTTTTAATGGAGCTATAAGAGGTTGTTAGGAATAAATCAACAACAAGTGACTCCACCTATTTGAATATGAAGTGGTGCCGCTTCAACAAAAGTATGAAAGGGTTTTACTTTTGTACATATTCATCGAACATAGATCGCTAGCACAGGGCCAATAATAGTGCTAGGAGCAAACAAGAAATCTGGTTAGAAGAACTTAAGTATAGTGTGTGTGGTTTTTCCAATGTTAGACGAAAGGGGTCATGGTTTAATCCTAGGACACCATGTACTTCGTTAGCGTCCTGAAATGCTTACACTAATTGAAGGTTTAATCCTTAAGTGACACCTTCTTGTATGCGCTATACTTATAAGTGAATTATGGTTATTCGAGTCAACAAACTAGTGGGGGAATGTTATATAGTTTGTTGTTGTAAGTGGTTTATCCCACATTGCTTAGAAACCAAAAGTTAGAGTGCTTTATGAAGAGCTAGATGCCTTTAAAGGTATCTTGGGTTACCTGGGCCAAGTGGGGGTTTTCAAGGCATTTGGGCTTTGATACACCTTCTATTGGGCCTAGGTAATAGACTAATTTTATTAGTCTTTGATAGGGCACTTGGGGCACTTGGGGGGCTTGGGCCTTGGGCTCTTAAAGACTTAGAATTTTTCTAAGTCTTAATCTTTTTGGTTCAGATATCATTTTTCGGTTAAGAGGCATCTTTTAAATCTGATAAACTGTTAAAAACTGTATTTACAATTTTTCATGATTAATAGACATCTGTCAACGAACAGTTGCCTTGAAAAGATATCTCAAATCACGTTCTATAAATAAAACGTGTTTTCCCCATTTTCAACACACCAATAATCTTCTTCTCTCTGGCTGTTCTTAAGCGGCTTTGTTGTATCCCAAATACAACTTGTTAGTGAAATAGTCAGACAATATTGTATTTGAGAAAGCTTGGCTCCTCAAAGTCTTGTTTTTTCTCTCCTCTTTCAGAAAATTTTCTAACACAATCATGCCTTATGTTATTAGTAATATGTTGTCAGCAAGACATTAGCATTGTGTCATCAAGTTAGTTAAGTGAAATAAACCTAACAAATTACTCTGGAACATTAGGTGCCATTGCCAATTGCTAGAAAGCTCTATTATTAGATAAAACGAAACTCTGCATTAGGGAATTTTGCCAGAAACAATTAGTTAAAGAACATCAGGTAAGATGCTAGAAAGTTCCTATTAAATTAATGAAACCAAACTTCGGACGTAATGCCTCAGTGGAAATATGTGTAGTATATTGTAATCTATTGAGGCAATGGGCAATGAGAAAAACTCAAGGAAATTAGTTCCCCATTTCTCGTTCTTGTTATGCTGTATTTTTATTTTTCATAAAATTATTCATTTCTATTCCATTCTTCTTCCATCAAACTGGTATCAATAGCAAGGTCGATCAACTGTAAGAGCAGAAAATGAGATTGGAGAAAGCCAAAACTATGGCATCCACATCCAGCAGCAGTAGCATCAACACAGATCAAAATTCGTAGAACACCATACCAGTCTTCAATGGTGAAAATTATGATTTTTGGAGTGTCAAAATAAAAACCTTGCTGTTTTCTCTTGATCTATGGGAGATTCTACAGAGTGGGTATGAAGAGCCAGAATCAACTGAGACTCTCAGCCAAGCACAACAGAAGCAACTAAACGAGAATCGATTGAAGGATGCAAGTGCCCTGTCAAAGCTCCAACAAGCGGTTTCGGACTCGATCTTTCCAAGGACCATGAGAGCAAACAAAGCCAAGGAAGCATGGGAGATTTTGCAGCAAGAATTTCATGGTGATTCAAAGGTACAGGAAGTGGATAATAAATTATGGGTCGTGAAAGGGTTTGAATTTATCCATGCGCTTTTGAATTTATCAAAAGATGAACTTTTTACAATTGTATTTTTGAGTTAAAATGGTGTTTGTTCATTGTGTTCATATTTTTTTGGACTAGTTTGATCCAAAAAGAACAAGTGAAAGAGAAAAAAAATTATTTATGTATTTAGGCTGGAATAGAATAAAAAATTTGTAAAAAGCCTTTAATTCAATAAATATTTAGGATGGGGCCCACGAAATTTTTAATGAAAAAATCCTTTTATTTTTTTTACAAAAATATGAAAATTCTCGAAAAATCCACATATCAATGCCACGTCATTACTTAACGTTCCACCTCATCATTTTAATAGCCAAGTTGACGATAGGGACTAAATTGACCCAAACCTGTAAGTAGAGGGATAAAATTGATCTTTTTTAGTATAGGGACGAAATTGATTTTTTTGTGAAAGTAGAGGGACCTTCAGGGTATTTTGACCGACACTATTAGAGCACTCATTGCCTTTTTGAATGGTGAGTTGAAAGAGGAAGTCTATGTAGAGCAACCTCAAGGTCTTGTTGTTGAAGATAAAGAAAACAAAGTGTACAAGTTGAGTAAAGCTCTCTATGGTTTGAAACAAGCTCCAAGGGCATGGTATTGACAACTACTTCATCAAGCAAGGCTTTGATAAAAGCAAGAGTGAGCCTACCTTGTATGTCAAAACTCAAGATAAGTCAAGCATACTCATTATGGCATTTTATGTTGATGATTTGATTTACATTGGAAATGATGAGAAAATGCTTGGTGAATTAAAAAAGGTAATGATGAAACGGTATGAAATGAATGATCTTGTGTTGTTACATTATTTTCTTGGCATTGAAATTGATTAAGATGAAAATGGAGTGTTTATTTCTCAAAAGAAATATGCTAAGAATATTCTTGAAAGGTTTGGCATGAGTGAGTGCAAACTAGTGGCAATACCACTTGGTGTGAATGAAAAGCCAAAGAAGGAAGATGGTGATAGAGAGGTAGATGCAAGTTTGTGTAGAAGTTTGGTTGTAACTTGCTTTATCTCACTGCCACAAGGCCATACATTATGTTTGCTGCATATATGCTTTTAAGATTTATGAATAGTCCAAGTAATATCCATTTTGGAGTTGCAAAGAGGGTGTTAAGATATGTGAAAGGTACAATCAGTTATGGGATTCATTATGGAAGAAATGTTGATGTGAAATTAGTTGGTTTTTATGATAGTGATTGGGCTGGTTGTTTGGATGACATGAGAAGCACATCAAGCTATGTATTTTCACTCGGTTCAGGTGCATTTTCATGGTGTTCTAAGAAGCAACAATGTGTTGTGTAATTGTCCGTTGAAGCCGAATATGTTGTAGCCTCCCTAGCAACGTCGACGGAAGTAATTTGGTTGAGGATAATTCTTGAAGATGTTGGGGAAAAACAAAAAGAAGCAAGTGAGTTATTTTGGGACAACAAATTAGCTATTGCCATGTCAAAGAATCCTGTCTTCCATAGCAGGACCAAGCACATCGCAATCAAGCATCATGCAATAAGAGAAGCAATTGAAGATGGCCAAGTTCAGTTGAAGTACTGTACGTCCGAAAAGCAGGTGGCTGATACATTTACAAAAGCATTGCCAAGAGAAAAGTTTGAGAAGTTCAGAGAAGCACTAGGAATGCAAGAACAACATATTAAGGGGGAGAATGTTATTAGTAATATTTTGTCAACATGAAATTAGCATTGTGTCATCAAGTTAGTTAAGTGAAATCAACCTAACAAATTAGTCTGGAACATTAGGTGTCGTTGCCAATTGCTAGAAAGCTCTATTATAAAATAAAACTAAACTCTTTATTAGGAAATGTTGCCAGTAACAATTAGTTAAAGAACATCAACTAAGATGCTAGAAAGTTCTTATTAAATGAAACCAAACTTCTGATGTAATGCCTTAGTGGAAATATGTGTAGTATTTATATTGTAATTTGTTGAAGCAATGGGCAATGAGAAAAATTCAAGGAAATTATCCCCATTTCTCTTTCTTGTTCTGCTCTATTTTTATTTTTTATAAAATTATTCCTTTCTATTCCATGCTTCCTCCATCATAAGGAATAGTTTTCCCTTAGGGCGAAGCTCCAAAGTATTATGCAAAAATAGAGATTGGTACAAGGAAGTATCAAACTCAAATATCAAATTCAGTCATTCCTCACTCCAACTTGCATAAAGGCTTCCTTCCAGCAATCTATCTTCCTGGATATATGGTAAAATGAATTCCAAACTAAGATGTTCACATTTCATTGCAGCCTAATTAAAGTTACTTTTCTGTGGCAGTTTGGAAGGGGCATTGTATGTTCTGATGCTACTGCAGAAGCTTTAAGGTATTTCTAATCCGGGTTGTTTATGCCCAGGGCGAAGAAATTGTTGAGCTCAAGATTCCGCCCGAGGTATATATCTATGTTAGTGATCGGTCGTCAGCAAATCATAAAAATAATCCCAACAATTTCTAACTACAAATAGCTAGGGCAAGTAGGGGTCGTTCCCACAGAGAGATAGGTTATTATTCTTCTTCTTATTAACAAAAATAAAATAAAGAGAATTTTGGAAGTAGAGTTGAATTAAATCAAGCAAACAAGTAAAGTTAAATAAGAAAGCAATCAAGAAAATTAAAGAAAACAATTAATTAGAAAGCAGTGATTAAACTGAGAAAACAATTAAAGAAAACCCTCCAACATAGAATTAATATCCCTTTTGACAATAAATCATGGATCATTGATATCTAAAAATTATCAAAACATTGGATAGCTTGTTTGGAATTAAATCCGAAATTACCAAATTAGATAAAAGGTCTCTTTTCCAGCTTAATTTATCCCTTTCATTCATAACAATTAATTTCCTTATCAGTGCTTAGAGATTTGTTAAGAACAAAGCATTAAGAACTAGTAATTTATGAACAAGCACAACAAGCAATTACTCACCCATTGATTCTTACCTCTCTTGGAAGGAAGTATTAGTTCTCCTCCAATTGCTACAAACAATTAAATCTGAAGTATTAGTTCTAGATTTAATTTAGCTAATGTTAACTTACTTTATCAAGATAGTGTCGACTCCAATCCATCAAAACAAGCAACATAGAATTAAAACAGAGATTTAAGAAATACCCTAAACAATTCTCATATATAAGCACAAAATCTCACCATGATATAAATCAAGAGATCAATTAAATCCTACATTGGAGAAAAGAAAAAGATTACTCACTCATGAATTGAGTGAGCATCCAAAGAAAAGAAGAAAAACTTATCTATGGATGAAGAAGAAGAAGAAGAAGGAAGGGGGGGGGGGCTCGAACAGTTTCTCCTCCAAATCTTCAAGCAATTCTACAATATTTTCTTATGAGAATAGAATATATAAAAACCTAGACCTAAGGTGGCTATTTATAGTGGAAAATAACCTAACGACTCCTATTAAACTTAGGATAGGACTCTAGGATGGTTTTGGGGCTGACTTGGTCTCCAAGTTGGCTTAAAAGTCTTCCTAGAACCGAAATCCTAGTGAAAATAGGATCTTGAAATTTCCTGGAATCGCACAGCAACTTCGGCAGCAATTTCGGGCTTGAAAACGGCAGAACTGGCTTTGGACTTCAAAGGAAAGTTGTAGATCTCGGAGGTAGCTTTCCAACAGCTACTCATGGGCCTAAAACGAACATCTGAGCAGAAAGGTATGGATTTTTTACCGAGACTGCGCTGAATCCTAATCCAAGTAGGACTAGTATGCGGGAATTGGATATTTCCTTGGGTTTAGACCGCACAAATTGGGATTTTAACTCCAATTATGGCCTTATATGGGCTAAGTATTATCCCATATAAAATATTCAAAATTCCGGGGCTTCTGGGCTTCTTCAAGGCTTATCTTCAATCCTTTGCAATTTAAGCTACAATCTTCAATTCTTGCTCCTTGGAAATAATTCTTCAATGATCTTCATATCTTCAAATTATCTTCAATAAGTCTTCAAACACGAACTTCGAATCTCCAAATCTATACTCAAAATTACTTTACTCATATTTGTGTAAAAAGTCATCAAAATAGCTCCAAGAGTAGTGAAAATTAACAAATTTCCAATTTCACATCTCATAAAGACTCAAAACGCAAATATTAACAAAGATAAGGTAAATTAGAGCATAAATCCATCCAAAAACATTGTAAAATAGCCATAAAAATAGAGTTGTTTTTGGCTCGATCAGTTAGCTATCCCCATGAACTCTAATTCTACCTCATTAAGCCATTACCAATACTCATGAATGCCTGAATTTGTCATTGCAAAAACAGGACACAAACTCATTGGAAGAGAAGAAGGCTTGTGTAAAGGTACTGGGAAGGAAGAAACTGGATGAATCAAAATTTATAAATTGGAAAGATGATATCAAAGTCCCTTATGGTCGCTTGATCCCCTCGGAGCACAAGGATAGCCCTCTTGAATACAATGAATATACTCTCTATGACCCCAAACAGGTATAAAAACAAGTGGTTAATTACAAATATATTCAATGAATGTATATTTATCATCATTTGCCGAAATTCTATTTGCTCATTTTTTTAACATATGTAGGTCTGCATAAAGTTCCTGGTGGCAGTGAAGTATGAAGAGAAAGGTGTAGTGATGGACGCTGAAGATTAAAAGAGAAAGATCAAGAAGTTTCCTTTTGTATAGGTTAATGACTTTTGCTATATATATGAAGGGTGGGGAAGGTGGGTTTATGGGGTTGTAAACGGATTTTGATGGCTTTTGTTGTACATAATCAATCACCCCTAACATCTTTGTAATGGTGACATATAATAGTATGTAATAGTCACTTCCTCTTAATCTAGTCTGTCTCCTTTTTGCCTACTTAACATTTTCAGCTTAATATTTTTCAAAAAATGAAAAAAAAAAGAAGAAATCAGCTTTAATCATGTTCCAAAATGAAGCCACCATTGCCTAATTCTATGCCAGCGATGATCACTAGGGTTACGTTTGGCACATGGAAAAGTGTTGATGAAAAGAAAATTTTAAGGACAACTTGGAAGTGTTGAGGAAAAGAAAAGTTCAAGGAAAGTAAAGAAAATAGGTGAGAAAAGTTAAAATCCCACTATGTATATATAAAATATGGTGGACGCAAGGTTAAGGATAGGTTGAGAACACGTGTACGATGGAGATTAGTTAGAGGATATGGGTCGTTGAAAGAGCTTAAAACATATGAGACTTTACTTGTTGAGGACAAATGCAGGTTTTAACCATGGAAAGAGAAAATTAACCTACAACTTTTACTATCTTAAAAATATAAATATTATACATATAAAACGGGTGGATAAGAATGAAGTCAGATGAATTAAAAATCTGAAACTAATTCATCTTTATCTTTCTTTATTGATGGCTTCCATTACAAAATTACAAGTTCATCATACTATTTATTTGCCAGAGAGGAGGTTATTAACTTTAATTTTTCTTGATTAAAATAAGAGTTGGAGTGATAATTGTAAAATGGGAAATTTGAAATGAAAATTAAAATCCCACTAAACAAAAAAACTGGAAGTAGAGATGGAATAGAAATCGAAAGAAGTAAATTGTGTTAAGGGTAATAGTTAATAGTTACAAGAGTAATCAAATTTATAGGAAAATTGGAGAATTTAACAAGAACTGAA
Source organism: Corchorus capsularis (assembly GCA_001974805.1). Lineage (NCBI taxonomy): Eukaryota > Viridiplantae > Streptophyta > Magnoliopsida > Malvales > Malvaceae > Corchorus > Corchorus capsularis. The sequence continues at coordinate 52,439 of AWWV01016468.1, forward strand.
TGTGTTATTCTTGTTTAACTGTATAATTAAATTTAAAGCTCGTGGTAGGGGATGGCACTGGCCTGCCTTTAACTCACACTGATTCTACCTCCATCCCTACTCAAAATAAATGCTTTGATTTGAATAATGTTCTTTATGTTCCAAATGCCAATAGGAACCTTTGTTCTATATCAAAATTCTATGATACTAACTCAACCTCGGTTGAATTTTTTTCCTTATGATTTTGTTGTGAAGGATCTGCATTCAAGGGTTTCTCTTGCACAAGGCTAGAGTAGCAATGGAACATATGAACTTCATTCTACCAAGCCAATTCTAAACACCAATGCCATTGCCTATGTAGCAACAAAAGCTTCTTCTGAAATACGGCACAACAGACTAGGACCTTGAGTTTTCTTTTAAAGTCTTTCAATTTGCCTTGTTCTTCCAAGATTTCTTAAAACTTATGTAATTCCTACTACTATAATAAAATGCATAAGTTACCTTTTCATGATTCTACAATCAAATCTTCTCGACCACTGAAAATTTATATGTTGATGTTTGGGGTCCTAGTAGAGTAACATCCATTAATGGTTTTCGTTACTATTTGTCCATTGTTAATCATTTTACAAAATACATCTGGTTATTTCCTTTAACCTTGAAGTCTGATGTATTCTTAGAGTTTACTAACTTCAGGACATTGGTAGAAAAATGATTTGATAGCTCAATTCTCACTGTTTATTCGGATGGAGGGGGAGAATTTGAGAAACTAAAGTCCTTCTTTTCGAATCTTGGCATACAACAACCTACAGACTCCTCCTCCTACCCCCAGAACACAATGGCACAGTTGAGAGAAGGCATCGCACCATAGTTGAAACAGGTTTGACACTCTTACATCAAGCCTCGATGCCTCTCACTTTTTTGTCATTTGCTTTCTCTGCTGATGTCTATTTGAATAACAGACTGCCCACTACAGTTCTGAACAACAAGACACAATTTGAAATGCTTTTTCATCAGCCACCAAATTACCAGAAACTTGAAACCTTTGGCTGTTTGTGTTATCCATGGCTAAAGCCATATAATTCTCACAAACTTGAACCTAAATCTAAACCCTGCATTTTCCTGGGCTATTCAAAACATCAAAACGCATATTTATGCTATGAACTAGTAACACAGAGGCTTTATACATCTAGACATGTTCCTTTTAATGAGTTTCACTTTCCATACAATCAAATAGCCACTCCACCATTACTCAAAACCACCTTAGATGCATCATTGTCTTACATTCTAGTGGTATCTTCAGTCTCTACAGGTTCTCAACAGGTTCTCATGCTTGACACATAACTAAGTTATGTTCCATCTGGCTCTAAAGCGCAACCCTCAAATGGCAGTATCAATGAGGTAACTTCTGCTCTTAATGTTGTTACTCCACCTCAAGATAATATAATACCTTTGGTTCCTACTAATATTGTGCCACAGAGAACTTATACCATGGTTATTCATTCTCAAAACAATATATTCAAGCCTAAGAAGCATTTTATGGCCACCAAACATCCATTGCAACAACCTGTAGATCTACCAGTGCATCAAAGGCGATACAAGTGCCAAAATGGAAATCAACTATGGTTGAAGAGCTTAATTCTCTTGAGAAAAATCAAACTTAGAGACTTGTGCCACCTCTCAATGAAAGAACAATTATCAAGTGCAAGTGTGTATTTCGAATTAAGGAAAATGATGATGGAACCATCTCAACATACAAAGCTAGACTTGTGGCAAAAGGCTTTACTCAAAGACCAGGCCTTGATTTCAATGAAACATCCAATCCAGTGGTTAAACATATCACAGTCAGAGGTATTCCTTGCATTGCAGTCTCTAACAATTGGACTCTTCATCAATTCATCGTAAATAATTCCTTTCTCCAAGGCAAATTGCAAGAAGAGGTATATATAACTCAACCTCCTCTCTTTCATGGGAGAAAATGTCCAAGATATGTTTGCAAATTAAACAAAGCAATTTATGGACTCAGACAGGCTCCTCGAGCATGGTACTCCACACTTAGCTCCCATCTAGTCCAAAATGGCTTCCGAAATTCAAAGGTAGATCACTCACTCTTTATATACAATCAAGATGGAATTATTGCCTTTATGCTAATCTATGTAGATGACATTATTCTCACAAGCAACCATACAGACTTTCTAAAATCTTTTGTTCAAGACTTGGCTGCAAAATTCTCATTGAAGGATCTTGGCAATTTACACTTCTTTCTCGAAGTTGAAGTTGCTAAGTGTGACACAGGTTTATTACTTTCTCAGCATAAATACATTGTTGAAATTCTTGAAAAAACAAACATGGCAGGGGCAAAAGCTGCAAACACACCATTGTCCACTTCAACTTCATTGAAACTTCATAATGGTACAGCTGCAGCAGATACTGAAGAATATAGAAAAATACTTGGTTCATTTCAATATCTTAATATCACAAGACCTGACATCTCCTTTGCAGTGACTAAGTTGTCACAATTCATGCATAAGCCGACTCAAACTCATCTCACGGTAGTAAAAATGGTCCTCTGGTACTTAAAAGGTACTTTATTCCATTATCTATATATCAACAAGGAGCAGAATTTTGATCTTACAGTATGTACGGACTCGGACTGGGTAGGAGATGCAGATGATAGATGATCTACTTCAGCATATGTGATCAAAATTGGCCAGACACCTATCTCATGGAGCTCCAAAAAGCAACCAACCATTGCTCGATCATCAACAGAAGCAGAGTATCGAGCAATTGCTCTCTGAACTTCCGTTGAAGCTTCAATCTTCACCACCTCAGGTTTTATGTGACAATCTCAGTGCCACATACACATGTGCCAACCCAGTCTTCCATTCTTGAATGAAGCACCTAGCATTGGACTACCTATTTGTCAGAGAAAAGTTAAGTAAATGCCTACATCGAGTTCATCACAGACCCTCTAACTCTCAACTTGCTGATGCTCTCACTAAACCACTTTCCCAACTGAGATTTGAACTACTTGCAAACAAGATTGGAGTCTCCAATGGATCCTCCATCCTGCAGGGGAGTGTTGGAAGGAGAATTCAATTTCACTCAAATTCAAACCAACCGGATGAGCTAAATTCTTAGCTATCAGTTTGTATTTAAATTGTAACAGCTTATCTTTATCTTGTAGCATATATTTATCACTTGTAACCACCTATACTGTAAAGCTATATATTGACAAGGTCATGAGGAAATAAACTCAGAACCTTTTTCATCTCAATTACCAAATCTTACAATGAATTCTCCCTCCAACATTGGCCAGGCTAGTACTGAGAAAACAACCTAATTTTATTATTACCAAGACAAAATACAATTAAGCTTGTTGACTTCTGACAACCAACCCAAGAGCCAAATACCAAACTCATAGTCTTTTGTTTAATTTGATAATAAGATTTATCAAGCCCATGATTTTATTTAGATCCAAAATATATGGTTGGGTTATATGTATACACAAGCAAATACCTAGTCACGCTCCTCTGCGGCGACACCATTTATTATTTGTACATATGACGATTCCCACACTCATAAATTTAAAGACTAATAGAAAAGTATTACAAATCATTTTCATTGAGTATTAATGAGTTAAATAATCGAAGTTAAGAGTTAAAGAAATGAAATTAAAGCACTAAATTGTATAAAACAAAAAATTTGAGGGTGAAATTGCATAAAGGATAAATGTTTGAGGGCCTTAATGTAAAATAGATTAACTTGAAGGGCTTATATGAAATATCAAGGGAACTTAAAAGCATAAATTTGATATGTTCGAGGGTTATTGCATAAATAACCCTTTTCAAGTTGGCCATTCGGGGTCACAAGTGTTCACCCCCAATTTTGTCACATATCACCCCCTTATGAAAGGGGGTTATCTTTATATATGTTTTAGATATTCTTCTCATTCCTCTACCCTTCTTCTCCCTACCCTAACCCTAATATTATTCCAACCTAATTTGGCAGAGACTTCCCTGAGGTTATTTGGGAGTGTTTCGAAGAAAAACATGTTGTGCATGGATTCAATGTCAAAGGAAATGACAACGGTTGTTTTACGGGAGTAGTCAAGCCAAAGCAATCCTCGTCCAAGCTCCCTTTATCTGCCTAACTTGCGAAATTTAGAAAAGCCATTATTTATGTAATGACCGCCGGTGGCAAATTTTTCCATAGAAAGACATTGATGAGACTTTTATTGATAATTTTGACATTAGATTAAATAAATTTTTGGGAGCTTGGTATATCATACAAAAAGCATGTGTACAAGGAACTTCACATTCTTTGTCTAAAGTTATACCACGACAAGTTGACTGCATTTCGTTAGGATGAAGCTCTTAATGGCATTAGACCTGTGCTCTACAAAATTGGGAAATGGTTTGTTGATTCGTCTCAATTTTGGAATCAAGAAGAAAAACTTGACTTCATTAAAAGATTACATGAAGCTATGGATATGCGCTTTTTGGCTCCTCATCAGGTAGTAAGCGCCTTCCCACCACACAAGGGATGGGAGGAAGATATTCCAAAAACTAGGCTCTTGCATGATCGGTACTTGTATAATCTCTCCTTTAACCAGTCTGCCATGGTGGATGACTTTGTTGGCATGTTGGACTTTCTCCATAATTCCATCAAGCATCGCAATCAGGATGCAAATGGAATCCATAAGCAGCTTTATACTCGGGTATAAAATTTTTTATTAATTTAATTTCTGTTTTTCTTTAGTGCCTGAATCCAGTGTGGGAAGGGAAATTGATAATGCTTTTCCACTTTTCTATGTGGAAAGTGAATTGGGCTTACTGAAATTATCATCTAAAATAATGGGAGTTGGAACATATTACTTTAACCCATAGTCCACTTACCCATGTCAAAGCTATTTTTCTTTTTGAATGAAATAAATCTAATATATTTTATTATAAATCTGCTTTTGGATTTATGTTTTAGATTTTCTTCAAACACGAATATAAAGCACTAACTGCAATTTTTATTAATGTTTATGAGAATGCAAAGTCTTTTGATGAAATTGAATTTGAGAAAGTCTTCCGCAAGAAGTTTGCTCGTAGGGATGAGGACTATGACCAAATTAAACAAGACCATCAACATGAGCATGCAAATTAAGATTTAAAAATAAATAAAGACACCAATTAACAAAAAGAAGTGGAATTTGGCAAACCAAAAGCTAAATAAAGACGTATTCGTCGCTGAGCGCACCTCTATTCTCTTCCGATAACCGACCCTCATCCCTTTTTTGGGGGTCGTCCATAGATTGGAAACATGCAAAGGAAAGAGAAAAAAAAAAGAAGACAAGTCTGAAAGAAGAAAAAACTGAGAGAGAGAAGAATGAAGAAGAAGTGATCACCTGAATCAAAACCACTGATTCAAAGGATTCACTAGCTGTAAATCAAAAAACACCATGGACAAAAATAAGAGTAAAAGAAAAACAAATTGAACAGCCTGATCTCTCATTCCTTTACTAGAATTTGAAAAAAAAAAAAGAAAAGAAAATAGACTGACAGAGGAAGAGATATAGAGAGAAAAACATCATAAATGAAGAAAATTAAGAGAAAAAGGGAGAATGCCAAAATAGAAGCGGAAAAGAAGAGATTGAATGGAAACTTGAAAGGTACAAATTAACAAAAATTACATGTTAAGACTGAATCAATGAGAAAAACCATCCATGAAATGGATAAAGAACCCAGGGCAAGCTAGAAAATAAACCAAAAATTTGGAAAGAAGCAAGTAAAGGAGGTCGGAGAGGGAGAGAGTCAGAAATAGACTATAGTAGCAACTAAAAAAGACTAAAGAGAGTGAGACGGGAGAAAATTCTAGAATCTTAAAGGGGGAAGAAAAAAGTCGACCAAAGAGAGAGGGCGGGAAGCTCTTGATTGGAGAAAGCAGTCGACAAAAAAAAATATTCCCTCAGTTCAAGGATGACCATGGAGGAGCTAGGGATGCAACCGGGTAAGCCTTTTCCGGGTACCCGGGCTACCCGACCCGATTTTGTTGGGTTAGGGTACTTCATTATAGGGTACGGGTAGCACATTCACTACCCAAGTCGGGTTCGGGTAGGGTACGGGTAACACCCCTTGGATACCCGATACTCGAACCCGGTTATATATAATGCAAAAATATGTGTGCTTTGTAATATTCGAACCCTTACAGACTGAAAAATCTAAGATATTTAAAGCAATTCCCTTACCATCTATACCAAAGATAACATTCGTTTATTTCTAAATACCGGAAAGATTTAAGCAATATATTGTTTTTAATGAATATATTAAAATTACACTCAAACCCTCTCACACACAAAATGAAAATGAAATGGCACCACTCTCTCCAAGTTTAGTATTCCTTCATTTCCATTTTTTGTTCTTGTGAAACCCCTCTCCCCGCCGAAATCCACTTCGCCTCCTCTACCCTGCTTTAAGTCCTGCAACTTTAGTTTCAACAAGAACAACTTTGGCTTCACATAAAGTTTAGCCAAGCGCTGAGTACTGAAGTAGAGGCAGTTTCACATAAAAAAAAGATGGTATCTTTCAATTATTTTTCTTGTGTGAGTTTGTAACTTGTAGAAGTTTTATTGAATATAGTTGTTTGGGTAAATAAAAAACCAAACCTTTTGTTAATTTTCATGCTTAGACAGTTTCAATTTTACCCTTCTTTTAATTTGATTTTCTGGAGTAATTTTTATCTTGCTTGCTCCTAAATTTTTGATAACTTTTCTTTATCCTTGCTCTCATATTTT